>JAQNCA010045409.1:0-12249 GCA_029783725.1 Acanthurus tractus | reverse complement strand
GAACTAATTTACAAACTGTGAGCTATGAGCTGGTCCCTAACTGAAAGCTTTATCAAAGAGGAATGTTTTAAGTCTAATCTTCTTCTGTCTCTTCACTGGGCTTTTTCCCCTTCGAAAGAAACTTTCTAAAGATGTCTGTTATTTTACTCATTTTGCTAGCTTGTGGCGCTCAAGTGACTGAAATGTAACCGAGAGAATCCGGTCATTTTTCAAAATAAAAGATTGTTCTCACTCAGTGAAAACAACGGAAATAATTAATTATTTCTTGGGCGGCCCGGTACCAATTGATCCACGGACCGGTACCGGTCCGCGGCCCGGGGGTAGGGGACCACTGCACTATAAGACAGAGACGTGGTTAAAAAGCAAATCAAGATTTATTTAATTGTTTCAGCAATATAATACTATTAAACTGAAGGTGTCTGCGGAGGAAAAAAGACAATTTGTAATGGGACATGAATGCAAGTCAAAGTTATGGAAGATTGTATGAAAATTTATTACAATTTATTCTTTTAACAATAACCTTTTTTTAATTAATGAATACACTTTCAGAATAAGTGATTAAAACTGTCAAAAAAGGGAAGGGAGGAGTGAAAGTGAAAGGAGTGAAAGCTAGCATGGGGGAGGCAAACTACCAAAGGATGTGTCGCAGGAGTGCACTTATATCATGAACTCACGGCAAACACACGGCAAACAGGTGCAGACTATTGTGTCCCAGTGCCCTTATCACTACAACAAACAGGTGCTGGGAATTGCCCAGAGTGCCTAGCCTCCACCGCTAGCCAGCAACCACTGCACTGTAAGGAAAAAGGACGAAAATGTTAAGAAATGGCTAAAACCGTATAAAGCCAGTTGGTTCAGACTAAAAGGGCAAATTTTAATAACAATTTCAATAAAATGTCATGATTATAAGGCAATGGCTAACTCAAAGTAAACTCAGAGACAAGCAAACTGGAACAAAACAGGACCTTACTGAACCCAAAGCTAACAAAACAGACAAAACACTCATTGAGAACAAAACAGCAGCTGATTGTGTCTGGGCAGGTACAACAATTACCCTGATGTCCATTGATCGGTTTGGAACAATTCACCACTACAAAAGAGGCAAATACAATTTTCACACATTTTGTGGTTCGGGAAAGTTAAACATTGCTTAAAAAGTTAACAAACCTCAAATCAGATTGTAAGGACACCAAGACGACCAGGTCATCAATGCAAGACAGGCAGTAAACTATTTAACACAAACACAATGTAGCTTCTGTTGAAATAAAGGTCAGCCAACAGGCACAGACAAAGAGAAAGGCAGCCTTCATGCCACAGGTGTCTTAAATAGGCTCTACCAATTTAGGGGGGTTATGAAAGGGGAGGAGTTGAACTACTTTTGGAGAGGCTGCAGTCTGCAGCCTCTCCAAAAGTACAAACGTGTTAGACTATGTTAGTGAGTTTCGTGAGCATCTGCACAGTGCCAACTCCATTGCCCGACAAACATTATCTAGCTCACAGTCACAAGGAAAGTAACATAAGACAAAATCCATGGAGGGGATTATGGATAATCGGTGTATTTATTAAAAGGACACATGGATATTACTTACAAACAGAAAGGGCCCGCCAGGTACGATCAAATCAATGAAACAAATGTAACAAAAAGAGGACTCCTTTAACAAAATGGAGCTGACTATCTAATAACTAAATGGCAATAACTTTAATCTCTCTTTTAAATAAAACCAAACTATCTACACTGCGTAAGGAACAAACAAAAATACAAGTGACCAGCACCTCTAAAACCTAGTGAAAACATGACATGATTGCGCCGACCACCAATCTTCCGCCATGGATCCCTTCGGGCCGGGAGGACCCGCCCTCTGGGGACCTGACCGCTGAGAACTGAACTAAGAGGACAGACCCACACACACACACACACAGCGGAAAGGGAGGTCTAGAGCCTTACGGCTCAGGGCTGTAACAGTACTCAGCACAAACTTAAGGCTCCGGCTTTAGAAAACCTGGCTGCCTTTTCCAACAAATGCTGGCTTATGTCTACTTTTGAAAAAAAAACAGGCACTTTAGTTGAACTTGAATAATTTGAATCAGGCAAGTAAAATAATAAATAATTCCACAAAAATTCCAAACAATGGCTGACACATTATCAGCACATCTCTTTTGGAGAAAATATGCTCAGCAGATTTTTTCCATTTCAACCATTTTTTTATTGTTTTCTAATTTCTTATTATACCATATGGTCAATAAAAAAGTTTTCTGCTTTTCATTGCACCCATGAGCCTAGGATAAGGAGAACAATATGATGTGATAAAGTCTGGGTAGGTGCAACTGTGAAGAACATGAAACTACATTACTATTGTTTAAAACCAAGCTTGACTGCAATCTGCATCCATAGGCTATCAATTATGGCCAGTCTTTGACTATACATACATGTACTGACACTGGGCAATAGACTCATTTTAATTAGTTGAAGCTCTACTTTGCAATGTTTTACCTTTCTTGGTCTTATCTTTTCTAATCCTAGAGGAGACATGCCAACACGAATAGGCCCATGTGAATTAGTACACTAATTCAAAGTGAAAGTGGAACCAGTCTTTAAAGAGAATGAGAGTGGATTCTCCCATTGGTTCATTCATTTTTTGCCAATGAAACACCCATGAAACACCTATGAATTGATGAGATGATTCTACACAGCTGATTGGACTACCAGCTGTGTGCCAGTGGCGCATTGGGAGGGCAAAGCAGGATTCCTCTGCTGCTCCTGGAACAAGGTGGCAAAGGTTAACCTGGAAACTCCCCAGAATAAATTTGCAACTTTCCTGCCCAATGCGCCACTGGTGAACAGCAGAAAGTGTACAATAGGGTCCATTGTTTTTTTCTGGAAAAAGGCAGGGGTCCCGCTGTTTAAACTATGGCTCTTAGAAGTTGTGAAACTATCTCATTTTGAGAGGATACTGATCTTGCTAGCATAAGTGAAACAGCATAGTAGGATCTGGCATCCCTTTCTTCAACACACTGACATTTCAAGCTGACTAATTGTATAATATTGATAATTGGTATTTAGTTAAATGTATAAGTCTTTGTTTTGCTTCTGTGTTTCTCTGTTTGTTTTTGTTTGTAAAAACAAAGCTCTAATGGTACAACTGCATCTTCAATAAAAAGATCGGAAAGGTACAGATTGAAGTAAATTATGCATATTAATTAGTTTACAATGTTGAACTTGAAGTGCGATTAATCTAAACACAATTAATTTATCTGAATACTGCTAAGCAAGTCCAGATGGTTATTATCAAACCAAACTCTGTTCTTGTATTTTCAGCCATGCTAGTAGCAAAGCTCCATGTGACAATGTCTATTTCATGGTACAATTGTGAGGTAAGGCAAGGTGATAAAATGAGACATTTAATAAACAATTCTGATATTTGCCAATAACTTTTTCAACCAATTTGTATAACCTGCTTTTCTCATTATCCTGCCTTGTAACCAAGTACAGTAATAACATTAGTGTAAATGGCAGGTATAAAGGAGGTACACAGGACAGTATAAACATGAAAAGTGGCAAAAGTATTAGCTTAAAAGATCTAAACAAAAAGGTAAAAGATGATGTAAATTGTGTGCTATGCAGGATTGGTTGCATTCTGTTTGCAAAATCATCATTTACAGTCGTGTCCAGCTCAACCAGTGAAACAGACTGGGAAAATAACAATGGTCAAAATAACTCAGTGAAGAGATGAGTTACCTAAACACAAAAAAAGCAATGGATCAGATTAGTGTCACGGCAGTTTGCCATGACAGCTGCATTTCTGTAGTTTGTGTGACCTACAGCTCTTAGTCAGAATGAGAAATGGAACATCAGGTTTAAAGGTTATAGCAACAACCTCCTTTACAACAATCCTTTGCAATGTTGTTTGGGAAAGATTTTAGAGGGTCTTTGAGAATAGCATTTTTTCTATTACATCTGTCAGAGTGAGACATAATTTGAGTATTCACTACTTGAGCTTGTATTTTGCATGTCCTATTTTATTGTGTGTCATTATATGTATTTTTATTTGGCTTTGTGGTGAATGTTTTTCTATATGGTTTTATACTAGTTTTTATTATATTGTGTTGACTTTGGGACAGTTTTACTGATCAAGCGATGAACTAATTCAGAACATCTGCAGTGATTGCGGGACACATCTCCCTCGACTCAGGATTGGCGGACTGGACTGAGTTCTTTGTTTTAAGCCGGGCAGTAGCAGGTGGACAGCAGACACAGTAGGGAAAAGAAAAACTGGACGAGACACGAGGAGCAACAGACGTGGATGTACCAACCGAGAGGTGCAGCTGAGATGAGGAAGCAGACAGGCCTCAGCAGGACAAGCCAGGCATAGTGGACAAAGACTTGGTTCAACGCGCACTACTGAGATAAATAAAGGAACGTGAACCAAGCTACTATTCTGTGGGCGTGTGTGTACTGGCAGTTGTAAGCCACCTGATTGAGGACATTTATTTTTTCCTCTTACAGTGCCTGCGTCTGGCAGATCCTGGAAGAAAGCGCACCTGAGACGAGAAAGCGGACAGGCCGCAGCGGGACAAGCGAGGTGTAGATGAGGGAGACTTGGTTCAGCTCGCACTGTTCTGATAAGTAAAGGAACATGAATTTAGCTGCTACTCTGTGAGCGTGGTTGTACTGACAGTTGTATGCCACCTAATTGAGGATATTTATTTTTCTCCTACAGCAGCTGCGTCTGGAGGATTCTGGAAGAAGCGGCAGGTTAGAGTAGAGAGGAGCCGTCAGCTGCAGGAACCCCCCCATGTCTCACCGAACTTGAGTATCCCCCTTCCCCTAAGTATTTATTGGCGCCTCATCGTCAAAACATACAATTTAAGAACTTTTAGGCAATTTTAAATATCTTTGCTCACCATTTCTTTCTTTTAAAGTAGCTCTTTTTATCGACCTGTTTTAAAACTGTGTAAATAAATTGCCAGAACTGTGACTGGTGCGTCTGTTGTATTTTATAGCAGTGGAAACTCAAGCTGGTATTTTCTAAAAGAACCTCACACTTATGGGACACATCCATTTGTAATAATTGAGTGTGAAGGAACAGCAAAGAAATTGGAAGGGTACAGAGAAAGCACAGCTGCAGTTAAACTTCTAGAGCAATGAGCTATCAAGTTGCTGGTAGGCTCAACATTGAGTTGAATTCAAAATCGATATGGCACCCAACACAAAAATCATCCAAGAGATGACCTACCACTCACTCAAAGGAATTAAAGGAAAACACTCACTAGCACACAGCATATGTGCATTGCAAAACACCTACTCAGCAGGCTGCTATCTGTAGAAATGAATGTGTTGAGGAGAGAACTGTCTGCAACAGAGGACATACAGAGGGAAATGGTAAGCAATAGACATGACATCAAGAAAGGACTTAAAAAAATGATGGTTGATAATTCTGGGGGCTAGAGCCTGTGGCTTGAAAAAAGTGAGATTGAAAACAGGGAAGACCAACATAGTGTGAGGCAATTTTAGGCAGACAGCAATTGAGTTAATGATTATCAGGACTTCAAAAGGTCAATTTAATTTCGAAGGTAATTTCTATGTGTCTTGGGGTTTTAACAATAGCTCTGTAGTGAAAAGCATATCTACCTCCTGAGCCACAGAGAGTTGCAGGCTTGTGATGACGTTTGGCTTTTAGTGTCTGTAGCAGTCAGGCTTGGAAGAAGGCTAAACAGGCACAGTGCCATTTCTTAAGGCACTGATGTGCTCAGGCTTGAACAAAAGAGACCTCTTTCTACTATCAACTGAAGAGAGATGGTTGGTATCCAAGGGTGATATTCAGGGCTAGCCCAAGCCTTTGTGGGGCCTGCAGCAAAATTTGATTTGGGGGCCCCCATTGCTGCCAATACTATTGACTATTTCTATTGATCATTTGCTCACCTGCTGTAAATTGTATTCTCGACTTGAGCAGCTGTTTTTTTTAGTTGGAGAACCTAGTTTAGCTTCAGTTTTTTTTTTTCAGGAGTCCAGTGATGTTGGGTACACAAGATAGCAAAGGCTTCCCTCTAATAGGAAATCTAAAAACACACTGAATCCTGTAATTAATTACATTTCAATAATAAACAAGCCCAGGAAGAAGTGACATCATTTGATCTTCCCCTTGTATTGCCCCAGCAGGCCAAATGTCACTGAGCAGACACACCAGTGTGCTCTGAGGCTGAATTTCCACACAGCTGCCTCCTTTGGATACACTCCACCAGATCAATACAGAGAATGAGCACACCCCTGCACAAGTTTCTCAGCTTCAGGACAGCACTTCCTTTTATGTAGCCAGGATTCCACATCAGACACCTCATACCAAGAGGTGAAATACGTAATTATCTGCTTTTTAAAATATGCTTTTTAAATTTCTGTCATTGTACAGTGCCATGGATGTTCTTTACTTTTGTGGAATGCTTTCATTGGTGGCAAATGTGTTAAAAACAAAGAAATTGAGTCTGGCTTGCTTGCTTGCTATCAAAGTAACAACTCTTTTGCTGTTTATTTTCTCATGTCCCCAAGCTCTATTGATTAAAGAAACATTTTTAAAAGATTAATCCTGTGTCCCTGTGTTTCTTTATATGTCTGGAAAAATTAAGTTGGAGAAATAACTCTTGATTATTTATGCATTAAATTCCAATCTTTTTTCTCTGTACCGTAACTTCTTATTGCCAAATGTTATTTGAGTTGTCCAGCTGACCCTCTCCATTGTATAAAACCAAAGTTGATTTTGTCAGGTGGGTCATGGGAACTAAAGAGTGGCGCCATGTTCAAATTTCTAAGGGTGTGGACTGTAGGCAACTACACGATCTCTCTCTCTCTCTCTCTCTCTCTCTCTGAATTTACCCCCTCGCCCCCATGCTTTGTCTCCTTCAAGCTCAGGTCCTCTACCAGAGACCTGGGAGCTTGAGGGTTCAGTTCCTTAACTGGTCTGCACTCTTCTAGACAGAGATCTGCCTGTCAGCCCCGAGAGCTCCATTCACCACTGGGACCACACTCACCTTCACTCCCCTCATCTCCAGCTCTTCTTTAAGCCTTTGATAATTCTCAAGCTTCTCGTGTTCTTTCCTCCCGATCTTGCTGTCACTCAGGATTGCCACATCTATTAACACTGCTGTCTTCTGTTGTTTGTTCACTATCACCATGTCTGGTTGGTTAGCGACCACCATCCTGTCTGTCTGGATGTGGAAGTCCCATCCGATCCTTGCCTTATTCTCCACCACCTTTTGAGTTGTCTTCCATCTTGACCTTAGGATCTCCAGGCCATATTTGGCACAATTGTTATGGTACTCTATACTCTATGCCTGCCACCTGGGTACGGCGTTTCACATATGCCTTGCCTGCCAACATCTTACAACCTGCTGTGATTTGCTGTATTGTCTCAGGGGCGTTTTTGCACAGCCTGCACCTGGGGTCCTGTCAGGTGTGATAGACCCTGGCCTTTACGGATTTTGTTCTTAGGGTCTGTTCTTGTGCCGCTATGAGTAGGGCCTCTGCACTGTCTTTGAACCCTGCTCTTCCCAGCCATCGAGAGCTTTTTCCAATATCAGTCACTTCTTCTATTTGTCAGTGGTGCATGCCATGTAGGGGCTTGTCTTGCTATAATAGCCCCACAAGCTCCTTCTCTTCCCAGAGGGGTTTCTCTTGTCTGAGACATTTACCACATAGCACTGGGCACTCGATCCACCAGCCACTGGGCATTAGTGTTATGTGCTGCCTCCTTCTCCTAGATGTTCTTGCAGTACCACTCCATGTCAGCCCTGTGTGGGTCTACTGTCATTTTACTGTCCTGCCACACACACACATATATATATTTAAAACATCAGGAACCGATTTGTTGAGGGGCTCTGTTGGTCAGTTTGGTTCTGCCCTTTAACATACACACTAGTTATATAATAGAATAAATAATAATAATAATAAAATCTTGAAAAGCTCCAATCAGATTAGTTTATAGAAATACCCTAAAAGTAACTACATAGCTATTAGTTCTTTGTTAAAGCAAGAAGTTAACAAACTGCAGGAAATCATTTGCTTGGCAATTTTTTGTATGTTTAATAAGTACACAATGGCTGACATGGCTTAGGAGTGTTTTTTGGAGATAATACTGACAGTATAAGTGGAAGCTAAAAACACAGATGGAGGCAACAGTCATATCTTTGCAAAAAAAAAAATTCTATGTAATATTTTTCTATTATTTACATTTATTTTTAGCTCTACAGTTTTTTTTTGGGGGGGGGGGTTGTTGGGTCATATATAACAATAAGCTAGAGGTATACAGCTACACATAGGTTGAAAGAGAAAACTGTTGGTCCTGCTAGCATCTTACAGTGCAGCCAAAGGCAAAAATGTGAGACTTTTTTCTTTTTTCTTTTTCTTTTTTTCTTTTTTTTGATAACTGCTGCTTGCTGGCGCTCCAGAAGTAGAACTGGAAAACTCAGGATTTAATGACTATCACAGTAACAGTCACATCAGGCAAGCAATTATTTTCAGGTTTAATCAAACTAAAAACTATTTGCACACCCCTATGTTCCAAGCTGATCCTTAAAATATGCTGACAAATATGTAGAATAATGACTAAATACATTTAAAATATTTCCAATTTTTGTTGAAATACATTAGGCATACCAAGTTTTTGATCCACTTACAAAAAAAAGAATTATTTTTGGATAAAACTCTTGTTTACAGTTTTTCTTCAAGTGAGATGCTCCAGTTGTTATTAAACTTAAGCCTGAGTGCTCCATTCAGTGCATAGCTTCTGACTCATCTGGTTGTGAATCTTCACCATTCACTTTCATCAGATTTACATGAGCCGATACTAGGATCAGTCATGTGTGTTTTTGTTGCTAATCAGACTCTCTTCCAGTTCTTGTGGGATACTGTCCAGTCCAATAATAATTTAGCAGAGAAACAAGCGATGAACCAACAAGGTGACCGAGAAAATGTGAATCTGAAATCTTGACAAGATCAGATTACCACAAACCCATCTCCTACCTGTTACAATAATTGACATTGAAAAACCAAGGCACAAACTGTGTAGCATTTAGTATGTACATGTCTTTTGCAGCCTGAAAATGTGAACTAAACATTAAAAGAATTAAATATGATAAACACTAGGCCAATCCTCATCACTCCTGTGTGGAGCTGCAATCAATCTTTGGTTAGATGACAACAGAGGCAGACAGACAAGGAGAGAAGAGATTAAAACCAGATGTAAGGGGTTTGTATCCAAAAGTATGCAGTGCTCAGACTCCACTGCTTTGTTGCCAACCACAGAGGACAAGAGATACAACAGAGGGGAGGCGGAAAGGTGCAGGGATCCACACTCAGTATTGTCGTATTCTTGCTGACTCCATTTGCAAATTAAATGGAAATGACAGAAGCTTGTAAAACCTCTTATGTTAAAATGTTTTCAGAATCAATTCAAACTCAAAACAATGAAATGTGAATGTTTTTGTTGAGTGTGAAAACTGGGCCCAAAATTAGTCAAACATAATACGAAATTTCACAGTGGCTTTTTGCCTTTGAAATGTGTGAACTGACCACATTTGGTGTTTTTTATGGTTGTTGAGAACTGAAAATGCTGCACTGTCCCAGTGCACTTTTTGCCCAGCTGTCTCATTATTGCGGAGGAGGGCAAGACAGTTACCACATAAAATTAAAGTCACATCTTACATTTTTAGCTGCTGACCAACAACAGCATCCAAGGAGAAATTAATTCTGCTGGTCTCTCGACACCTGATGTATCTTCACCCTAACACAATCTCCTAAACCCATCTAGACCAGCATGTCTGTCCTCCACTCCCTACATTCCTTTACCAAGTGCATTGGCCAGAGAAACTATTAACTGTAACTTAAACTATGACTATCAACTATTCTGCCTTTTTTTACATTCAGCATTAATAGTGTGTCATAGCCAAAGCGACTTAGCTAAAAAAGCACTGTGCCTCCAGAGAGCTCCAAACTGGTCAACCTGAGGAAGTAGTAGAAAACTATTTGTTATAGACACAGATTTAATAAACTAAGTTTGCACCAAGTCATTTCAAAAAAGCACTGCCTGATGAGAAAGCTTCAGCACTGGGGTGGCCAGACCAAGGGCCCTATCTTACACCCGGTGAAAACGCGGTGCGCCAGTGGCGCAGGTGTCATTGCTATCTTACACTTGGCGCAAAAGTCATTTCTGCCACAAGTATAAGATAGCAAATCCACTTGCATCGGGTCTGTGCGCCCAGGGGCAGAGGTCTGAGAATGAAGGCAGAATGGAGGCGTGTCCTGGCGCGTTTCCTATCATACACCAGGCGCATTGAGGTCAAATACGCCAGGAGTTTAGACCAGCCAAAACCTGGTCTAAACAGAGGTGCAAACGTAAAAACAGCCTGGACGGCAAGAAAGGGCACAGTTGGCCAACATGCCAACAAAATGAATTAAATTTTTAGGTGTGTGCGTGTGTGCGTGTGTGTGTGTGTGCGTGTGTGCATGCGTGTGTGCATGCGTGCATCCCTGCGTATGTGCACATTTGCCTGTGCAAGTGAAAATATAATGTAGAAATAGAAATGACAAATATGGAAATGTTTGCTTTCTAAACAATTTGACTTAAGGGGGGATCAGCTGAGAGCTGTCTGATACAATACATTCATTGAGCGTTGTCCCTGTCCAGCTGAATAAACGAACGAACGAATGAATGAATAAATAAACAAATAATTCCTTGTACTTCAGCCGTGTTTGCTCTGAGTGTACCATACCAATACACCCGCGCCACTGGTGCACGGCGGGACTGTGGAATGAAAGCTGATTCTCCCATTGTTTCATTCTTTTTTGGACGGAGAAACACCTATGAATTGATGAGATGATTCTGATTGGACTACTGGGCAGCCCTGTGCGCCAGTGGCGCATTGGGCGGAGGAGAGCAGGATTCCTCTGCTGCTCCTGGATCAAGGTGGCAAAGGTTGACCTGGAAACTCCCCTGAATTAATTTTTTAACTTTCCACCGGCAATGCGCCACTGGCACCCCTGAAGTCCTCAATGATCCTTTAAACTGTTTCTTGTTTGAGAAATAGGGGACCTGGGGGCTTATTTTATTAGAATAAATGAATGAATGAGGATGATTATGATCTCATGTCTGAATGCATTAAATAAAAAAATGCTATAATGTTTTCAGCAAGAAATTTGTAAGATCAAGTTGCGTGATACAACCTACCTCAAAATATGTGCCGCATTTCTGAGTGTCAAAAGCTGTATTTTGTTACTCTTCACAGAATTATTGAAGGTTTAACTGCAGTCAGTTTAAGACAGACCATTGTCATAAAACAGCACCAGCAGGACTGCAGCTCTTCTCAACCCTGTTATTTATTTAAGATCTCTGAATATTTCATGCGGCATTATGGATTTATGTCAGCAATGTAAACTAGATTGGGTAATAGGTCAAGTGTGTATTTACGTATAAGTGTGTGTGTCACTTGTGATTTCAGCCTTTCAGCTTGCAGTTTAGACTTTCACAGCAAGTCATGGATTTGATTTTTCATTCTGTGACATGTCAGTACTGATGTGCCTGTCAAAACCTGGAGCCTTGCAAACCCCCTACAGCACGAGCTTAAAAGGTGCCAAAATACTGCTGCAATTCAGCTGTTGCTAGAGGCCCAATCAATGCCAAGGAGTGATAAATTTTTAGCTGTCACACTGACTTTGTTTAAGGAAATCTATAGTTTATTAGCACCTGTCTAAATGTCTAACTGTCAATGGGTCTTGCCCTGCCTGACTTGTATTTTTATTGGTGTCACAATGTTCAAATATCTTCTAAAGTCAATATTTATATATTAATTATATATTATATAACAAAAAAAATTGTAAATATTTTATCTTTTCTATATTTAAATAAAATTTTGAGTGTGTGTATGAAATCCTTATGAGCAGGAAAAAAGCCATCTGTCATCAGCTTGTGATTGTGTGTGAGGAAATGAGTGACTGCATTTTAAATTATTTTACTCCAAGTCTAAAGTTGGACCAAACTTTGGCCATTCTGTGAATTTTGAACTGATAAATTAATTTATCCTGAGATATTACATGTGTAATTTTTCTTTGTTTCTTGCAACCCTCTCAATGAAACAGAAATGCTACTTAAATTGAAGAATGAAATGCATGTGTGGATGCTTAACAAGGCACACTGAGCTCCTCTCTTCCATCTCTCTCCCTTTATGTTCTGCATCCATGCTCAATTCATGTCTTTACTAACTTGC
>JAQNCA010045219.1:0-12261 GCA_029783725.1 Acanthurus tractus | reverse complement strand
TAACTGCAATTTCACGGCCCATCAAACATGCTAACTCATCACGGCTCAGTTTCACCTTTCTGCTGTCTCACCGTTTCTGCCTCCCCCCTTCAGGCTGATGTAATTAGATCTCCCTGAAGCCCCCCCCCTCCCCTCCTCACTTCCTCACTCTCGACTCTTTTGTGTTGGTTTGTCGGCCTCGTTAGCCGCCGCTAACTCACAGTCCACATCCTCTCCGTCAGGGGCCATTTGCAGCGGTTGTACAGTAATAACACTGAATGTAAGAGATGTGTTTTCACTTCCTTTCACTTCCTTCAACCTGTAAAAAGAAAAAGAAACAAGCAAACCTTTTTGTTTCACGCCGCTGCGCTCAGTTTGCTCCTGACCTTTTTGACTCGATGTGTTCGCCGCAGACCGCAGACTCGAGGCCGCTCTCGTCTGGAAAACGATGCCAAAAAAAAAGGGGAAAATATTGACCTTTGAAAGATAAAAACACTGCAGCATCAGCATGAGCCCTTGAATTTCAAAAGTGTTTGCAGCTCTTCTTCTTCACCTTCCTGTCAGAGTTAAACTTCCTCCCGGAGGTGAAAAGCTGCACGGAAAATTTCAGTTTTGCCCTGCGAGAGGCGGATTCAGATTAGAGTGCATTAAGTAGGATTTAAGGAATAAGTAAACTCAATTTAGGTCAGAAGTTCCTCCGAGCGGATTTCTGTGTGCTCGACACCTGTGTGAGCAGGCTGAATCACAGCCAGCGTTTCCTGGTCGGAGGTGACGGTCGGACGTGTGTTTGCTCTCTGGTTGTTGTTGGTTAAAGGTCAGTTCAGGTCCGTTCGATCCGTCGTACAATGAGTGAGTTTAAAGTCTAGTTTTCATTTTGTTTTGTGCATGTAAACAACTTTTTCTGGTCACAGATGTTTAAAAATCTCACCCGGGTTTTGAAGAACGTAGCACCTGGTGTCGAAAGCAGGAAACTGCAGCATGTAAACATCTTATCCGGGTTTCTGAGCCACTTCAGTGAATTTACAGTCAGAAATTCTGATTTTTTTATGGTCAACATCGTTTACAGGGATTTAAAAAGCAGATTTTTCATGTTGCATTAAATAAAATATCCAAAATATGATCGAAAACAGTGTAAGGAACCAATTTAGGATACGTGCTGACACACAATGACATTCCATGATATTTAAAACACTATTTTTCCTCTTGCAGAGAAAAAAACCCTGTCAGGCTTTAAAACGACATTTCCTCACTTGCAGAAACTGTAGTTCATAATAAAACGGATCTCACTGACTAACCTGCACAGATTTCTGACCTCGACCTCGTCGAACACCTCAGGAATAAACTGGAATTCTGACTCATGAGTGTTTATGTGGCTTATGAAAGAGTGGAGGCCATGAATGTGAAGATTATGAACATTTTCTGTTTCAATTTTTGATTAAAAACCTCAAAAAGACGACTTTAAATGACACAATTACAAGCTTCTCCCGCTGCCTGCATCACAAAATCTCATGAATTTTAAAAGTCTTCAGCTGTATTTTGCGACCAAACAGCAGGAAAAGCAGTGAGGAAGCAGAGCAGCAGCATCTTCAGCAGCTCAGCGCTCTGAATGTTAAATCCAGCAGGTGAAGAATCTCATTTTGCTCCTCTTTTGTCGCCAGTTTCAGTCCTCACGGTGAATCTTTGATCTGAATTGGCCCTTAAATCCCCCTTTTTTTCACTTGTCAACAGTCGTGATAGAACGCATTAACTTGTCAATGCATGAATAATGTTCCTCCGCTCGGGTTCCTCCGAAATTCTGATTCACTTTTTTGGCAAATTTGCATCTGAAATACAAAAAGAAAAACCAAAAACCTCCTCGACCGGGTGTGTTTGCAGAGTTTTTACCCATCATGCACGCTGTTATCTGAAATTGACCCAGTTCTTGTTTTTTTTTTTTTGCAGAAGATGACATGAAGCCTCAGCACGAGATTTAGATTCAAGTTACTGACAAACAGGAAGCGCTCATGCAAAAAAAGTTCTGCATCATCATTCGTTTGCCGAACAAGGTGCATTTATTTTCGGAGCTTCAGCTATTTTTATTCAAGTCTTTCAGCCTCCTCTGCCTCGCTCTCTCGCTCTCTCGCTCTCTCTCTCCTTGGGCTTTTTGAATTCAGCACATCCAGCCTGCATTTCTTCTGGCAGGAGTTAACCTCATATAAGAGCAGAGAAGTCGCTCGCCTGGTGCAAGAAGCAGCGGAGTGAAGTGCTTCTCCATCTGCGGGAATCACACCGTCATTTTCTGCTCTTTTTCCGAAGCGTCTCACCATTACTGTATTGAAATTTTTCACTGAGAGAGAGCAGAGATACTGACAGGGAGAGATGGGTTGCTGTCATGTACTCGCAGGGTTTTTGGGGGGAAGATGGATGAAAAATTGGCTACAGCAGCAGAAAAAACCGACAGATAAGAGCTTCACTTCAACTGCTGCTCTCCAGAGATACTTCCAGCGCTCTTCTTTTATATCTGATGTTCAGCTGAGTCGAGGAGGAGAAGCAGGAAACTCGTGTTTCAAACAGGAAATCCCTCCAATCAAAAAAATTACACGTGCTTTGGTTTAATGACAGTCTTGAAAACTCCTCATTTTGATGAGGAAATCTTTAAAAATGTTTCATTACAGCACAAACTGCTGTATTCTTCAGAAACAGTCTGTTTTTTTACATCAAACTGGCTGAAACGTCCTGCTGGTTAGTTTCCAAAAGCATCAAATCTTCCAAAAGTCAGAGTCACGACGCTTTAAAGCACATGATCGCTGTCAGCAAACAGCAGGATCTGCAGGACAGAAGCTGGAGGTCACAGCTTCAGTCAGCTTCACTTCTTCTCATTTGTGTTTGCAAGGACAAAATCTGTGACCACATTTCTGTTTTAGATGCGTTCTTTATGAGTATTTTCAATTTTTAGTGCTTTTGTTTGTCTGTTTTTTATAAAAAGTTCAGTCTAAAAAGACAGAAATCCCACATATTTAGCATCAAATTGAGGAGGAAATTGGGTTTTTTGAAACAACAACAACTTGTTATTGACTTACTGGAGCTGTTAGTTGGATTAAGTTAAAAACGGTCCTTTAAATGCGAGTTCTCAGTGAACTGCAGCTACATGCTGACGTTAGCAGAGATGAATTTGTGTCTTTTCTATTTTTAAATATAAAAATGATGCATTGAAAATTGCGAGTTTTGCGAAACACTGAATGTTCAGTTCCCTCTTTGACATAAAAGCCACGTTTTTGAGTCTTTTAAAAAGGAAGCAGATGCAAACTCACAGAGTGAAGTTAACAAATAGATTCTTTAGTGTTTCTCTGAACTTTTCCTCTTGTTGTTTCCAGGCCTTTTAGTCTGAATACACAGGGGCCATCATCCGGAGCTCTGGAGGTAAATGCAGTACGAGGAGCTTTGATCTGAGGGATAATGGCCGAGCAAAAGATGAAGCGTGTCGATCCGTCTCCCTCGGAGACCTGCACTCGACCCCCGGCCGCCCGGCGTTTCTCCGCAGCCTCATTTGTCTGAGCAGCCGGTTTCCCAGGCGTACATTTGCCGAATTAACCTCTGCTGAACTGAATCATGGAGTGTATTTGCAGAGAACAGCGACCTCGGGGCAGCTGAACAAGCACCGGCTGCCGTGCAGTCAGGGAGACGTGGGATTGTATTTCTGAAGTCTCAGAGTCAGAACTTTCAGAGAGACGGATGTTCAGTCAGGCTTTTAGGCAAATAACTCGGTTTGGAAACTTTTCTAATGTCTTTGTGTCTCTTTTAAGACTTTGCTGAACTTCAGCTGCAGACGGAAAAACAAACATGCACGTTGTTTTTCCTGCAGACCATGAAGAACACTCTGAAACGCTTCTGATGCAAAACATCTTCACAAATTTTAATTTGCTTGTGAAAGTGTTTCACCTGTGGTTCTGTGATTAGACACAGATTAATTGAAACACAGCACTCTTTGAGAACAACAGGAAGAACCCAGTTTTTAAAAAAATAGCCTCTATTTCTCAAAACCAGGCACTAAAACCAGCCTGTTCACTCTGAGCGCTGAGCAGCAGGAAGCTGAAACCACACAGCAGCTGGAAAACACTCAGACTTTCGACGAGTCGGCCTGCAGAAACAAACATGCAGGCAGCTTCATGCTACCATCCCTCCACTTAAACACACTGCCGATGAAGACGCTCCACAGGTGCGCTCACAGCCGGAGGCGCACAGGTGTGCTTCATCCACCACAGAGAGTCAGAGAGAGTTCAGAGGAAACAAAAGGAAGAGGAACATATAGAGGAGGTTGTAAAATAATAAAACACAGGAACAGAAGTGCTCACCAGGGTTGGTCTCTGACAGTTCGCAGGTTTTAAAATCACAGAGTTACTGCACTTTAATGGCAACATGGAAACCAATAAAAATGACACGAGAGCTGAAACCTGCAGCCACACGACGCTGAGTCTCATAACAGTTTCACTTAAAGGTCTAATAAGAGTTTTACAACCTCGTAAAACACCTTAAAACTCACCTGTCAGGCTGAACTGTAACCAACCAGTCTCAAGCAGAGGAGAGTTTAACAAGCAGATAACACACAGCACAAAGGAAATGTGCACCAAAGTTCATTCTCAAGTTTAAAACTACGACTTTTCCTGGATTTTTGTGCAGATTTTTCCGCTTTAGCTGATGATGATTGTTACTCTAGCAGCTTTGATTCAGACATATCAATAACATAACCCAGTTTTTGTGGAGTATAAAAGGTGGTTATATTTATTTTTCTCCTGCTGATGTCCTGCAGTTTATTTTTAGCCCACTAGCATCGTTAAAAATCACGCCGTCCTCCGCTGATCCTCCGACGACCAGCGATCGCTCGCGTAATCAGCAGAGATCAGATTTTATCCAACACATTAGATTTAGCAGCTTATCTCGTCGTTAAATCACACTATCAAAGCTGCAGTAAAGGCAGGATTTTGAAAAGGATGTTAAATGAGCAAAGTTAATCCCCGAATATAATACAAGATTTTTTAAGAACGCTAATTTGCCAAAATCTGGAACGTGTCTCAGCTGCAGGACGTGACCTTGGCTTTCAAACTGTTCGTGCATCATAACACACATGTTTTCATGTTTATCTGCATCTGATAGTCGAGCCCAACGTTTGGACTCTGAAGCTGCAGTGACCGAAGGACGAGAGGCAAACCTTTAAAAAGCCTGTGTGTCCGTTAATCAACTCAAACTATTACCCTTTAATTTGCTCCGTTGACACCATCGTTTTTTATCCTTCCTGAGCTTCCATTTCCACAGCTAGTTGGACTTTATGAGCTGTTTTGCTAATTTGTTCCTCAGTTGTTTACTAGCAGCTGTTTTTCACCCCCAGAATGAATCAGCAGAGTGAAACCGGAGCCAGAAATCATTTCAAAGTAGTAAGAAATCCACACGAATGAACGCACACCTGTTGAATTTTTGCGTCAATAAATTGGCTTCAAGTCCTGCAGAAATTATAATAAAGGGGGGTTTTATGGATTTATGTTGCAACTTCCCGACTTTTCAGCATCACAGTTGAATGCAGCATCTTTGTGGCGTTCAGGAAACAACAAGGTCAAACAGTCGTGTTGGTGTTTAATGAGCCTTGACTCGTCTTCGCTCAGGCGACATGGTGGTGATGCAGAAGGGGAGCCGGTCCAAGTCAGACCGAAACTAACGATGACACGACCGAAACGAAGAGACGCAGACGGAGAGTCCAAACAGATGAAAACTCAGCATTAATGAGGATTTAAGGACACTAATTTACAACAAGAAAATTACAAGAAAAAACTGAAGGTTACGAGGTTAGAGAAGGTAGAAAATGAGCGCAGTGAATCAGACGAATACACGTTAATGTCACGGTGGTTGAGCTTCAGAATCAATTAGAATCAAAACACAAGATGCAACATAATACATTCATGTTTGTGCAAGAAGAGTTGCACGCTGAAATGAAGGTCAAACGATACAAAGGGATGATAATATAAAAGAGCAATGTTATATTTACTTCCATACAAATGTAAATACATGTGCCTGAACACCGAGAACATGTTCAAACTAAAAGCTGGACATCTGAGAAACACCGACTTCAGCCTGTTTGAGCCCCAAAAGTGGAATCCGGTCTCTGGGAAGACGTCAGCAAAACAGCGTCCGACTTTAAGCCGCCAGAGTCCCATTTCGTCCATTTCATTTTCCTGCTGCTGCTGCTGGTCGTTTGCAGAGAGTCCAGGCTGAGCTTCTGGCTCCTCTCCCGGCTCTCCTCCGTCTCCTCTCAAGGTGTTCTGGTCTGAATCAGCGATAAAAAAAAAAAAAAATCAGCTCCCTTTACCAATACTGATGGGTGTTTTTCTCTCATCTGTCTTTTAAAAACAGATATGTAGCACGTGTGAGGAAACCACTGGATGTTTCATCTGCATGCACCACCGACGCCTGATATCAAACAAACATCCAGAACAGAAAAATCTCACAACACGCTGCGTCATCGTCCAACGAAAACATATTTTTCTCAACAATTCAATTGGAAACCTCGCAATTTACACAAAAACTGGACCCTGACAGCGTCCAGGTTATTTTTGTGATTGATTTTTTAAAAAAACTCAGTATTTATCAGCACTTGCTGTGAATGAATTCGTTTTTTTTTTATCTCCTAGAACAAGACGATTGTACAACAGCGATAGAACAGCTTTTTCTCACAATTGCTGCTCTCATCTCTCGGTGTTCGGTCGAATGAAAGGTCCTCCGGTGCTCAAACACTGATGAGTTTTACCTTCACTGCTGCTGCTGCTGCTGCTGCAGTGATTTGTTTGTAATAAAGAGAAGAGGAGCAGCGTTTCAATGAGGCGTCGCAGCCGCCGTGGCTGCACAGAAACCAGACAAATATACAGAAAAATCAAACATTCCTCGCAGCATTATGGACTCAGTGCGGTGAATATCGGTCGGTTTGGGATAATTAATGTCAAATTATTGACAGGAGGAAAGTGGAAGAGCAGATAATTGAACCCGCGGAGCGTTTTGGTGGCAGTGACAGCGAAGTCAATGTGGGATTGTTGACTTTGGATGAAATGACCATTGAATTATTGATTCCCTCAAACAGTTGCACACCGACCATCAGGTCCTCTCGACGGGGAGCCTCAGATCATCGACAGCAATGGAGATGTCGAAGAAAGACAAAAAGAGATGACGAGGCTGCAGTGAATTGTTTGTTTTTAATTCAACATTTCGGCCGATTAAAACTCCAGTTGACATTGCAGAGGATGTTTGCTGTTTGCGTTATGTTTTTCATAAGTTACGTCAAATGTTGCTTTTTGTCTCAAAAGTCTCGAAACCTTTTTTCATCAAAATCCCACAACGATCCGTCTGAGCTCCATGGAAACTGAACCACAAAATACCTAATCGTGCTTCATCCCTGCCTTCTGCTGGGCTGGCAATCCAGGGATTCAGCCCCTGTCTGGGCTCTGAGTGTGTGTGTGTGTGTGTGTGAGAGTGTGTGTGTGCTTGTAATTGTTCTCACATTTAAAGCGCAGCAGAAAGCGTTCACATCAGGTAATACGAAACATGTTAAAGGGGAGAAATGGAGGACAGCATTAACATAGAGGAGCGAATTATCATGTTGCTCGGTGATGAATTATTCTGGTTATTATTATTATTGTTATTATTTATGCAGCGCAGAGTGAAAGAGAAGAGCAGAAACAGTGAAAAAAAAATGGAGACAAATGTGCATAAAACACACGGTGAGTGATTTGGGGCCAAAGTGCCAGGTGCTGCAAATTCCCTATTAACATCACTCTGCCGTTTGTATCTCCGGCACTTGTGTTAATGTGTTCAAGTGGACAAAATGAATAATTCTGAATTACAATGTGCGTGTGTGCGTGTGTGTGTGTGTGTGTGTGTGTGTGTGTGTGTTAGAGCACCTCTTCAGTGTGTGTGTCTGTCTTTTAGTTTTGTATTTGTATCTGTGTGTGTGTGTGTGTGTGTGTGTGTGTGTGTGTGCATTTCTGGTTTTAAAGTGCACATTATTCCAGTATTATCACACACCTGTTCTTTTGTGTGTGTCTATGTAAGTGTTTTCCTATATCACGTTGTGGGGACACTTGGCTCTACGCTGCGTTATGAGGACTGACCTCACATCTGATCTCATCTCCATTAAAACACATTCAAACAGGTTCTCAGGTAGATTTCAGTTGTTGGTGACACACTGAAAGAGCTGATATCTGACAAACACATCCTTAGTTTTATCATCAGACAGCACATTCGATACAAAACACACTGAAATCACGTTGGAATAGAAATGAAGATAGGGGCGATTTGAATGACTGGAATCAAAAAGTGCACAATGAATCTGGAACTGTTACTGTGAGAGCTACTTTTGATGCATTTGTTTCTAAAATGGGTAAATTTTGTTTGAAAGAATTGCAGATTTGTTCGATATCTAAGTGACATTTTGTTATTGTTTTAACATTTCCTCATGGTAGCAGCAGGTCGCAGGTCAAAGGGTAAAGAATGATTTACATTTCTTCAGATTTTGTTGAAGGAAAAGTAACCTATGATTCTTAAAAAGACATTTTTTATAAAGGAATAAGACTGAATAAAATGTAGATGCTGCAACAAATGTTCAACTCATTGACCAAATTCAGACCTGTTAGATTTTGTGCAAATCAGGTGTGTTAACAGCAAGATAGAAAAACTTGGATGGAATTACGGGTTTACATAGTTACTGACTGGGCCTCATTATGGAGTGTAAAACACAAAATCCATCAGATTTGTCATTTTCTATTATTAAAATAAAGATATTCATAAAAGTTGCTAAATTTTGCTTTTAAAAAGGTGATCAGCTGTCTGTTGACGTCACCGTCGTCTTCAAACTGAAGATCTGAGCGTCTTTGTGTGTTTGTCTGTGGATTTTTTTTCGTCCGTCCAGGTTGGCTGGTGGGAAAACGGACACCTGCGTCTCCGTTACCATCCCTGGTCTCGTTACGGCTCCTTCCTGAAGCCTCTGGACGACGCTCAGCACCTCCGGGTGGTCACTTTGGAAGAGAGGCCCTTCGTCATAGTGGAACCGGCGGATCCGGGAACCAGCTCGTGCATCCGGGACTCCGTACCCTGTCGAATGCCCGTCAACACCAGGTAGAACACCACAGGTCCTGGAGAGGAAACAGCCCTCAGGCTCAGGAGACACACACACTTTTTATTGTGTGTAAACCTTCATGTTACACACTGAAATAATGACCAAAGATTTATTTTAAAAAATCCAATCAGCTGCGTTAGTGATTTTGAATATAATAACTGTCGATATTCTGAAAAAAAAAGATTTTTATGATTGTGAAAAAAATAAAACATCATTTTTAAAACATCAATATTAAACTCAGATGCTTTTTGAATGACACTGCTGAAGAAAAAAGGTCATTACTGACACTTAAAAAACATTTCTTCAGACCTCTGACAGCAAATCTCTCCTCTGACTGTTAAACAGGCATTTCACTTTTTATGACAATAAGCCTTCTCATTTATGACCATTAAAGCAAACATCCCTCATCATCGCAGTGGTTAAGGTCCATTCTCTGGTTGTTTATTTTTGGTTATGAGAGAAGTTTTAAAAGTCAGTCAGCATTTTAAAAGCAAAGCCGAAAGAAAAAACTACATTAGGATTAAAGTCGGAGCGAAACATGTTTATTGTTAAGACAGTAAAACCCCCTTTTTCAAAAATAAAAATGGCAGTAAAGGTTTTTTGCTGGTGCTGACACTCGTCAGTGGTCTTACACGTTGCTTCCAGTGTTGTTAGCATCTTATTGCGTTGTTGGATGTGTTCGGTACGACGGGATAACCTGCAGTTTATTACGGCCATAAACGGAGAGGAACAAAACAATACAGATGACACATTTTCTATCTCTGAGATTTGGACGGAATCAGTTTCACACAACAGGAGGCAGTTTGATCGTCACACGGAGAAGAAGATTTCAAAGCTCGATGTCCCCTCCTGGTTTCTCCTCTTAGTGCTTATCAGTCCATAAAACCTTGGAGGAAAGTAGGAGAGGAGTTTCACAAAGTGGTGATATAGAGAGCATCCTGAAACCAGAAGTTTCCAGGCTCTGATCCCCTGTGAAATTGAAATGTCTGACCAAGCATCCACACACATAAGACAGTAAATCTTTACCGCCTCCAGGTGCTGCGTTCAGGGGGAGGGGAGGGCTTAAAGAGAGACTCTCCCCCTCCAGGATCAATGGATTATCACATCACAGAATAACCTAATTATCCCAGAGAGGAAATTAAGCTTCCTCACAGCAGCGAGGGAAACATTAAAAGTCATATGGTCGCACCTTAACAGCATGGAATTAATAACAGCTGTTCATTAAAACCGTAACAGAAACTCAAAACCGCACGGCAGAGTCGGCTTTTCTTCTGTCATGTACACATCGTACACAATCATCTGTTTCATGGACGTATCAGGTTCAGTTAAAGGGAAAGGAGTGTGTGTGTGTGTGTGTGTGTGTGTGTGCATGCTCTGGGCTCCTGGTCCGTCCCTGATAAGCTTCATACCTGCCGACAGGTGACCTGGCCAACAGGAAGAACAACAAGTTCATCCTCCCTCAGTTTTATTGGCTGAGACTCACGTTTGCTTCCTTATTTCTCTCTGTTGTTTGTCTTTAAGATCTTTTTTCTCTCATATTTCTTATATATTTCGCTCATTACTTCAGTTAATAAACTGAATTTAAACGTGTTTATTCTTGCGTCCTCTGAGGTTGCTGCAGTGCAGTGAATCAGATGTGTAAAGCTTTTATTTCCACCTCTGATCACCGCCAAGGCCTCGCTTCAAATGAGCATGACGAAGGAGCAAACAAGCACTTAAACCTACGCGACTTTTCTATGAAAACATACACTTCCTCTCTGACCTGTCGAGCTTTTCCTCTCTGTCTTTTACTGAGAAACATCTGATGTTTCACTCTCAGTCATTTACCACCGAGGATGCAACTTCAGTCATTTTTGTTAATAGTTGATCTGACCGTGAATTTTATGATGACTTGAAATCGTTCCACAAAATGACACAAAAATGCTCATCACAATTTCACAGAAGCCATTCAAACAAACAAAAGCCCCAAACCCCTTAAATTCTTAGTTTACTTGCAAAAGACAAAGAAAATCAGCTAAAACTTATGCTAAAGTTATTGTACGCAGCAAATATTTGAATTTTTGCTTCAAAATTGACTCAAAAGTTTACTCAGTTAATGAAATACATAGACTGTTATCTTTATTTTGATCAACTTATCAATCGCATCTTTACCTTTCAAATAAAATCTGGTCTCTTTGGTTCAAACAAGTCGGCATTTTATGAGGAACAACATGCTTTAGGTTTGATGAGAAACAACAAAAAGCACCAAGTTACAAGTCTTTTAATAATTATTAATATTACAAAGCAATTATCATCAGCTTTACAGTCACCTTTACCTGTCAGCTCAGAGATAAATCAAGTAAAAGCCACCTGCTGAACATGTACATGAACATGTTTGTGACAAACCGGGTGAAAACAGGTTTTATAGGAGTGTTTTGATGCCATGAAGTGACTGAAAATGTAAAACTGCAACTGCAGCGAAAGTTTTACAGGAACTTCATTTGCATTCTCTTTTATTTTGCTGAATGAAGACGCGACTTTGATTCGTAGAAAAATATTTTAACAGCTGAGTGAAAATGTTTAAAAAGGACTGCAGAGTTAATTGCCCCACTCTCATAATTTGAACCTCACTTTAGTTTGTATTTAAAAAAAAAAAAAAAAGCACACAGTTTGTCAAACACACAGGTTGTGTTGCTAAGTAACAGAGCCGACAGGTTGTCATAGCTACGCGTCTCAGGGACCCTCACATGGCCGCTCGGCCTGGACGGCTGATGGAGGACCGCAGCCTCTTGACTGATAGCGATCTGAACGCGATGCTCGAGAGGCTGAAGGGTTTCGCTTCATGAAGCTTCAGACAAAAAAAAAAAAAAAAAAGGCTTTCAGAGCACAAAGTTCCAACAATGCAGCACTTTTTCCTGACCGGACACACGCAAACAGGCCAGACCGTCGCACAATCCGCCTATGACCGGATTGTGCAAAAAAACTGCATGGATCATCGTCTTTCCCGAAACAAATGGCCTCTTCAGTCTCCTCATAGACATCAGTAAGGAAATGTGATGAATGCAGTTTCTCAGTCTTGAGGTCCATGTGAATCACATAAAATCTTTATATGTCTGATCATAAAAATGCTCT
This sequence comes from Acanthurus tractus, assembly GCA_029783725.1. Classification (NCBI taxonomy): domain Eukaryota; kingdom Metazoa; phylum Chordata; class Actinopteri; order Acanthuriformes; family Acanthuridae; genus Acanthurus; species Acanthurus tractus. The sequence goes on along the minus strand of JAQNCA010045219.1, from coordinate 41 downwards.
TTTAATGTCAGATTAAAGCTTTAATCCAGATCCGTCTCACT
>JAQNCA010044913.1:0-12293 GCA_029783725.1 Acanthurus tractus | reverse complement strand
AAACTGTTGTGGTGTGAGGAGCAGTGATGGCTGGCATTAGGGGAGTGACTCTGGGACGCCAGTGATCACTGTCTAGCGTCCTGGAGGTGTCGTGGTACCAACTAGACGAAACACTGGTGAAAGGAGGTTCCCACCTGATGACCCCAAAGACAGTTAGTTATGAGCAGTTAGTTATCACTGCTCATTGGTCGGTATAGTTAAATTAATAGTAATCATAGGACTTAGGAGGTTCTTCATAAATAATAGCTTCGTAGAGCCTGCATGAACGGGTCCTAAGTATATACTGAGGAAATGGAAGTGGTTGAAATTTACAAACTAACTGGTCATCTGACAATTGATATCTCTTAAAGGTCTGCATGTACTGGACCTAAGATGATATTGATTTGTTGTAAGTATATTTATGTCTCGGTTATATAGGACAGGGTGCAAGACAGTTGTAAAGCTTAGGGAGTTATTCACTGAGTCTGGTCCATTTTCTGTCCAGTTTCTTGTGTTTACCTTAAATCACAGACACACAATTGATTGATTTTGAGTAATAAACCAATAGCAGGGCTAGAAAAGAGACAAGAAGTAGAAAAAATTATACACATAGGCACAAATGCTAAATATATAGCTGTCTTTTGCTCTCAGTTGCCAAAACATACACACACTTATTGTACACAATACATCTGTGACATTTCTTGTTAATTCTGGTGCAACACTGAGTTATCAAAGCTGACACCAACACCCCCCAAATATATGTGGTTGATATATGAATTTGTAGAACAGTTACTGAAAAATTTTCAAAATTCCACTATCATGCATTCATTATATCACAAGCAAATATTATCTCTCCTTTTTGTTGTCAGACTGCTGTCCATTTAATCTTACAGTAAATGATGTAATGTGTTACTGGTAATTTGTCTTGTTTTAACACCTGAGGGGATAATTGTCACTTGAAGTAGTGAACTTGGTTTTCCTGACACACATGTTTATGAAATATGTGACGACCCCTCCATGCCAGTAGGGGTGTACTTGCTCTCTTCTCTGTTTCAGGCTACAGTTGAGGCAGTGGTCATCGAGGTGATTAGCTGCACCTGGGCCTGTGTGGTTAAAAACCCTCTCACTCAACTTGCTCGCTCTCTCTCACTCCATTGGCTGGCGTATGCTATGTGTGCGGGCCTCGTGGCGCGGCTATTCTGTTTGTTTTTCGCACCCACACACTCACACGTACATACACGACTGATTACTGACCCTGATTGGTATTTATTTCTAAGCCTTATTTCTATAATAAAATATCTTTATTCTGGCACTCGAATTCGTCTGCTCTCCCTTTATTGTTGCAGTCCAAGAGCCAGGCTGTAACAAATACAGCCCTGACATGATTTTTTATGTGCATGAATGGAAACTCTGCACATCAAAATGCTATTTTGAAATACTCACAGATAGCGCTGTATCAGTAGCCCACAGATGAGCAAAAATGAACCATATCCTTTTACTAGTCATAAATCCACAGGTTTCTCTAGCTAAACATCCCAAATACAAATGGCAAGATTAAAGTCTGTAGGTTAAACAGTGTTTGGCAGAAGACAAGTGGGTTACAACAACAGACAATTCCATTCAATTTAATCAAAATCTTAGTGTGTACACACAAAAAATCACATATATTGTACATACAGTCCACACAGCAGAGCTGATGTCCCAACACACTAACACCCGCACGCACACACACTCTTGTATGACACAGCCAGTTTAGGCAAATGCATTTTCTTAAAATAGCAAACCTTACATATTTCTAGTTTATGTCAAGGCTATTGTGAATCTCCAACCATTTCCAATGAGGCTTTAAAAGACAGTCTCAGTTCTCTAAAACTTTCTCCAGGCAGCACTTTCTTCAATAAATAGCTGACATCATGATCTCAGCATCCTCTAGAGACCGTTGTGAGAAAGACACAGTGAAATCGCTAAAACATTCAGCCTCAGAGGGTCACAAAGACAGCTTGTCTAAAATGCAGTTTGTGACGCAATAAGTAAACATCTCATGGTCATGTGATCACAGGTGAGGGCAAATCCTTCCACCCAAAAAGAATCAAGGGGAAACAAAACATCACAAAGAAGCAAGCCATGTAATTTTTAAGAATCTGCTCTTATTTCAGGTGTTTTATTTCTCACTATGCTGCCCTCGAGGCGTCCCTGAGCACAATCACACATGGAGGAGGCCTAACTGCACACAGTAAGGTGACCTGGGGTCTGTTTCACAAAGCAGGTTTAGTGAAAAGTCTGAGTCTGTTAACCCTGAAATGAGGGAATCTCTGAGTTTTCTGTTTTCACAAAGGGAGGTAACTCAAACCAGAGAAAGAAGGGTAGCTCGAGCCTGTTTCACAGAGAGAGCTAACTTAAGCTCTCGGTCAGTTACCGTAGTAACAGACTCTATGAAACTATTGGTTGGGACCAGGTTTTCTCAATTAACCTCGAGTTTCTCTCTGTCTCCGTCCTCTTTTAGCCACACACAGTGTTTGATTTCCTCATTCATTCAGTCAGCAGGCGAGTTTTGGCGTAGCATAGTCCTGCCGTTTGTTATTTAAAGAAAAACTTAAAAAAATAGTCAGTAGGCCTGTATTAGAAGTCCACTTACATGGCATGTCCTTTTGACAGCGATTCCATGGTTGAAGGTGCAGCATTACTGCGTAGAGAATTAAATATTAATGGATTAATGGTTACAGGCTTTCTGCTGTTTGGATTTGGCAGTTTTACCGCAAAGTAAGGAAGATGCAGGCAACACTTTTGGCAATCGAGAAGCTGCCTGCCATGATTGAGGGAATGTGCAGGGCTGTCAACGCTCAGACTCATGCTATAGGTGAGCTCAGTCGCAAACTGACTTAACACCTCAGCTTAGATGGATGCCAACTTGGAGAAGTTGTCAGCTCGGCTCGGCTGAATTGGCCATTGAATTCGGTTACATTGAATCAAGCCACGGAGAGGTTCAGAGAGACTTAAAGGCAGACGGAAGATTGTGGCGACCCCCAGTTCTCCCGCTCCTGTCCTTCCCCTGTCCACTGTCTTTTGGTCTTTTTGTTTCTTGAACGGGATGTAACTGGAAACCAAATTCCTTGTATGTGGTAAACGTACTTGGCCAATAAAGCTGATTCTGATTCTGATTCTGATTAGCCGGGAGATGGTTATCAGACCGTGCATAGATGTTCTGGCATTTCCATACAGTTATCTTTTTTTGTACAATGTTGGAGATGCAGAGCACTTGAGTAAGGCAACTGTATGCAGAGCGGTTAGAAAAGTGTGCCTCACCCTGAAACAGCTATTACCCATCTTTGTGGTTTTTCCTGGACATAAACCTGTCAGAGCCACCAAGGAGGAGTTCCACAGGATTGCGGAGATCTGTTAAATGAACTTTAAATAATTTTCTGTTAATGACATTGTGCTGCAACCTCATACTGGGATTAGTAATTTTAATCTCTTTTAGGATTTCCCAATGTGATTGGCTGCATAGATAGGACACACATCCCTATCACGGCTCCCTCGCATAATGAAGCAGATTATGTGAATAGGAAGTCCATTCACAGCATAAATGTTGAGGTACATGTAGGTTGACTACTGTTTCAAAATGTTAGAGACTGCATCATAGAGTCAGGGTTACAGTGTAAAACATGATCAAAATGAGGTAAACCTGTGAGATTATACCGAGGCCTTACCTGTTTTAACAATGTTTTTATATTTCATCTTAAACTGCTGCCAAGTGCGCTTCTCCCCCGTGGGAATGCATCTAAAATAATAAATTAATAGGCTACCATTCAAGCAGTTTTCTCCTGTAATATTTTTGTGATTGCAAAGGACTACATTTTAATTTTCGCTTTGACCCGAGCAGCAATGTTTTTCAAACCTGTAGCATGTTTCTCAGCTAAACTCGACCCTGTAGCTGCATGACTCCCTGCATGCTTAAAAGGTGTTGCAGCTGCTGGAAAAGCTGTGATGGCTTCCAGAGATATTGTAGGTTATCCTGACTTTACTCTACTTGCTCCGCTTCGCCATAACTCTGTGTTGCTTGAAATGCGAAACATTATTGTAAAACATTGAATTGTTCTTAATCCCTCAACCCTTCTCTCTACAGAGGGTGATGGGGAGAAGCATAACTGTGTTGCTGAGATAACTGAAGTGTGCTTTCCCAGACCAGTGCAGGAAATACCTTTTTTTTAGAATCCTGATCTTGAACTGTTTGTGGATGGCTCGGCATTATACAACCCTGAGTCAGAAAATAATCAAGTTGGATTATTTGTTGTAACTGCATATGACACATTGCTTGTAAGACCACTTACTGCTTGACAACATTGTATTTAAGATGTAATTTATCATGCCAGATGACACTTCAGTGCTGACTTTGACAGAAAGGTTGTCAAGTTGTTGAGGAAGTCTGACAGATATTTTATGTTCTGGTTCAGTTGGATGTCATATAAAGTGCATAAATTGTATAAAACAAAGGTTTCACAAATCTGAAACTGCATTAATTTAGTCCAGATTTGACAAGTCAAAGTGTAGTGGTTTTCAAGAGAGACCTGGGCCAATGTGGTCTAAAACATCAGAAAAAAACCCCAATCTGTGAAATCAGCCTGTAATGCATTTTCACAAATTGAATAAATATTTCACAAATTTAAAAATTGGTTTAAGACACCACTGAGGCTCTAGTCAATGCCATTATCCAACTTTCACAACAATAAACAGTGCTAGAACTGGTAGATTGGTTTCCAAGCAATTTACGATAAATTTCCCTTGACTTTCCTTTTAACTGCCGAATAGGAGGATTCGAGTCAAACGCAAAGTTCAGCATTGTGACACCTAGTGGGGAGTAGTTTTTTCGTCTTAACAGCTGTGTTTCTTTCAAACATCTCCTCAGAGTCTGCATATTCATTGGGATGTTATGATAGTTTGACAGCATATCAAGTATCACCTCATATGTATACCCTGCATTAAAAAAATCTCAAATAACAGATGTTAAGTCCTTGTTAGCGTTTGCATGCATTCCTGTCCATTCATTTGGGAACCATCCACAGCCATGGAGGGTACCTTCCTTTTCCGCTTTAAGTAAATGCAGTTGTGCTTACTGCTTTTGTAGTTGTGTTTTTCCCTTTTGTTGTTGAGTCTTTTTCTTTTTGTGGTTGTTTTTCATTTTTTCGCTGTTATGTTTTTTCTTTTTTAAAATTGTGTTTTTCTTTTTGCAGTCGCATTTTTTCTTTTTGTTGTTGTGTTTTACTCGTTGCAGTTGTGCTTCCACTATGCACTTTGTAGTTGTAATTGGAACTTCATGGCCACTGCAGTTTTGACACTTTAATGTTCATCATAAATAAAAGAATATATGTTATTTGTAAAAGAAAAATAACTATTTTTTTTACAATTCTTTTATCACAAGATCACAAAATAATCACTGTCAAGGGATAAGTACAGTGGCTGACAAGTTCAAACGCGCTGCATATACAGACAGGCGCTGCAAAAGGGGAGAGAAAGCAAAGCCAAAAGCTAAGATAAAGCTATATGTTAAAGTATATGTAAGCTATATGTAAGTATTTTATAATAGAGATACTATTAATATTACTAGTAACAATACCAATAATAATATTGCTAGTAATAATACCACGATAATGTCTTACTATTTCAGAGGCAGATCCAATCTCAGCTTAACCCCACTGTTTTAATTAAAAAAAAAACTGTTAAAGTTTCCTTCGTGGATCATCGTGGATCAGCAATCCCGGCGCGACCTCAGTCCATATCTGCAAGACGGGAAAGCACAAAGACTCCGAGGACGGTGGCAAGTTCGTAAAAGACATGAATTGAGCATGAATGCAGAACATATAGGGAGAGAGATGAAAGAGCAGAGCTCAATGTGTCATGGAGTCCCCCAGCAGCCTAAGCCTATTTAGCAGCATAACTAGGGGCTTGTCCAAGGCGAGCCAGAGCCAGCCCTAACTATAAGCTTTATCAAAAAGGAAGGTTTTAAGCCTACTCTTAAAAGTTGAGAGGGTGTCTGCCTCCCGGACTGAAATTGGAAGATGGTTCCATAGGAGAGGAGCTTGATAACCGAAGGCTCTGGCTCCCAATCTACTTTTAGAGATTTGTGGAACCACCAGTAGGTCTGCGTCCTGAGACCTTAATGGTCTAGTTGGATAATAGGGTACTACGAGCTCTTTAAGATAAGATGGTGCCTGGTCGCTAAGTGCTTTGTAAGTAGGAAAAAGGATTTTGAATTCTATTCTAGATTAGGTAGCCAGTGCAGAGAAACTAATACTGGAGTAATGTGATTTCTTATCCCAGTTCTTGTCAGTACACCTGCAGTGGCATTTTGGATCAATTGCAGACTCAACATTAGGGCTTCAATGTGAGGGCTTAGGCCTATGAGCTAAATGCTTCTCTAGAAATTAGCCAAGACAAAGGAGGATAGGATAATTGCAGGAATCTTAAAAGGCACAAGAGAGATTAGTGAGTAGAAGAGATTGCTGATCCGAAAAACCAAGAACATCAGTGGCTTTAAGAAAAAAAGCTAATGAGGAGGAAGTAGTGTGATGATGTTATTGAGCTACAGAGTTCACAGGAGGATGTCGAGGTGGGAGGATGAGTCACTAAGTTGGCCCTGTTTCCTACAAACAATCAGTGTTGTTGTTTTTTCATTTTAACCAGGACAAATAATTGTTGACTTCAACTGAGCAGTTATTATTTTAACCATGATGAAGGAGTCATGTCAAGTAGTCGAATAGTCAGGCCAAGTAGTCAATATGACAAGACACTGCAGACTCTCTATTTACAGGAACAATGGTGGCTGTCTTGAAGTACATGGCAACCCTCTCCTGTCATCGTAATATGATCATAATGTCTTCATTAACATTCACAAGTCGATTGGCATGCAGTTTTTGCACACAATCGAGGGTGTTATTAGGAGCAGCATCTACACTCACACGCACTCTCAGTTGAAATTCTTCTGAAATTCATTTTGGAGACCTACACTAGACACTCTTGTGGAGGCGAAGTACCCTTTACAGCCAATTCTTTGGTGTTGTCCCATTTCCCCTCACTTAAGCTGAGTGTGCTTAGTTACACACACACACTTTGATGACATTTTGCCATGTGACAGGATATATATAAGGACATATCTGCTTAAAGTGTGCAAGCATGTACTACGTAGTCAAGTTTGCAGGGATTTTTTTAAAGCAATTGGAACACACTTGCCCATACCCTTTTCATCTCACACTAGATTGAGAAAATAACGTTGCCCTTAAATTGAAAAATTGGAACGTTAGTTCCATGGTCCCTTTATAAAATGAAATCTAATGTTATTAATTGCTGTGGACCTGCTCACTGCAGACACATTAATGAAGCTTGCAAATGAACAGTTATACCATCATATTGCTTTGTTATGATATATATATATATATATATTGTAAAGTTGAAAATTTGCATCTTTGGAACTTCATTCTGCATTTAAAATTCTTCAGTGGCATCCAGCAGCAATCACATGCTCTTTATAATTACTTAGGGGAAATAACCTTCACCAACCTGATGCACTGTGGGATTAATACTTGGGCTAATACTGCTCAGCTGTGGTCTTATCGTAAGTACAGATAAAGCGCAAAGCACACTGCACTTTTGATCACTGGAGAAACTGGACACACTTGGGCCTGAGATTAAGCACATGATTACACACACCAAGCGCCCAAGTGTATAAGTGTGATCAAGTGTGTGCAATGGGACAGCCCCTCTGTTTGACACAATGGGCTCTAATTTCGTGGCCCAGCACAAGGTGACGCAGGGTGGAGGAGCGTGGCGCACCCCGCGCAGTGGTAATTTTGTTCGGCGCACAAGCCAATTTGGCAATTTTGTAGACCAGGCTGCGCCGAGATGGGTGTGGTGGCGCACCAGGGGGAGGTGTCCACAGATTCAGCTTGGCGCAGAAGGTGCGCTGAAAGCTCGCCAGCTCCAACCTGGTCTATTCTTGGCGTAGTGGTGATTTGGCTGACAGGTGCACCGTGCACACACGTCACCAAAACCTCACAGGCAGGTTTCCAGAGTGTCAGCCACATTTGAATGCAATAATGCATATACATTTGTATCTTTATTAATTGTCCCGTCACATCTGATGTCAGATCAAAGACATATGTCACGTGTAATGAAAACTCAACCTGACTGCAGCTGGAAGTGCGATCGGGCTAACTAGTTCACATCTCTCAGCCAACCACAAACAGCCACAGCATCCGATACGGAGTAAATGTTTGGCTTCTCTCATCTCATGAAATTCAAAAGAAAAAGAGAGGGATGCTCGCTGAATAAATGTAAGTGAGTCGGTGTCTTAAGGATTTACCTGTGATTGCACATATTTTTCTGTTTTAATCTTTATTCTTAACATGATCTAAAAAGATGGAGTACATTATTGCAAGGAGGATGAGAAGGAGATACCGGGAGAGAATATATATCACCAAAGGTTCTCCTATTTGGCCTATTTGACAGAGCAGGAATGCAGGTGCCTAACAAGCATGATGCCTGGATTAGCCTCCTGCTGTGTTCAATGTAATTGCCATTTCATTTAGTACTCCTATTCATGACACAGGAATAGATTACATCTGATTACATCTAAATAAATCCATTGTCAAATTCATTTTGAAGCTGTTTACTTCTGATGTAAATAGAATTGATATTATTATTTTATTAACAAATGTTCTCAAAAAGCTTATCTCCAAGTGTTCTGTAACAAGCAGATAAGTACATCTTGTAGTATTCTTTTACAAACAGATAAATGAATAAATAATAACGTTTGTAAAACATAAACACAAAAATATTATATTGTTTCAGTTGCAACTCCTGAATAAATAACAAAGGAAATGTCTAAGTATTCTAGAGCAAATATATGCAAATGAAGAAAGCTTCATTTGCGCTCACTCCTAAAAATATACATAAATAATTATCTTAATAAAAGATTTAATTTTTTTTGCATCAAATGTAATTTACACTTAATCTTAACCCTGCAAAACTACAGAAATGCAAATAAGCAAATGATGAAATAAAGTAATAAATAGTCATACTTTAATAATTGTCTTTTTTAGCAATATGAGTAAATAAGTAGGCTATCTATTAACATGGCAACTATTTCATAATCTAATAGGCATTTTTACCTAAATATGAAGCCAGTAAAAGTTGGCACTTTTCAACTCTGAGTTCTCCTCAGTGACATTGCCCTCTTTCAACACCTGACACACCTTTACTGTATGCCTTCAGGACCTTTTTTCTCTACATTCAAATCGCCCGTGTGTGGGTGTAAAAAAATTCCTGGGCTAAGCTCAGTCTAATGCATTTCTATGAGAGCACCAAACCATAATTTCACTAAGGAAAGAGGAAGTCAAAGAATCACGGAACTAAATAGCTTTTCCATTTCCTCATGTTGGTATTTCCCAGGTGAGGTGCACCAATAAATAGTAGGCAGGTGAGCATGGTGACAGGTCAAAGCAAAGCAGGTCTCTTTGTTAGCGGCCAGTGGGAGAGGAGAGATAGAGAATGGAAACAAAGCAGGTGAGTGAGACCCAGACAGACTGGACAGGATGGCTATTTTGATTGGTTGCCCTTGTTTGTCCCTCCATCACTGACTTTGCCTTTGTTTGTCCCTCCACAGATTCTCATCTTTGGACTTTTACTCATACCTGTTTGGACATATAAGATGAACCGTTGCTATGATGACCACGAGGTGAGTGAGGCAGCAGAGAGGAAGCTTAGGAGCCACTACCCTCAGCCCCCAGACCCTTCACCTGTGTCAATGCCGACCTCTTGCCCTGTGGCACTTTACCAGCAGCCACCCCAGCACATCAGCAGCAGGTCCCTCTCCCCCTGGAGATACATGTGAGTAACATCCTGTCTCATTTTCATAAGTTTACAAACACTGAAATACAGCACCTTTGTTTGAATCATAGGGCCTATAAGATGCATGTAAACAGAAACTATTATTTTTAGGGTTACAATGCAGAGACTTATTTCAAGTATGGAGTTAAAGCCTGAGAGAATTGACTTAAAGAAAATGTAAATTAAATATTGTAAATGAAAATGAGTCTACATTCAACCTTATACACCTTCAATGAAATTATGCAATTGCTCCTAAGGGGAAGTTCACTGGACGGCATGATGTTGAAATGCGTAGTACTTCTGTGTTGAGTCTTGCACGGTTGTCATTTATCATCCTATATTCCCTCCGTTATCCCCACAGTCTAAAAACATGAAGGTAAACTAAAAGAGTAAGAATATGTTCAGACGTCAGCGTGATACTTTTTTTCTCTCTACTCTGTGACAAGTTGACGCTTTGGTAGGCCACGCCCCCCTTAAATACCTTCGCTACGACTGGCAAACTTTTAGAGCGAGTATGGAGTTCACAGTCACTAACTTCAATCCCTTGAGAAATGTGATATAATTTTTTGAAGAGGGCCGTTTTCAGACAGAAGGAGACAGAAGGGTCTGCAGTAAGACTTTGAATTATACAGAGGGTGTCAAACTGACCCAGCTGCGAAAACGGGTGTAAGTTATAAATATAGAGATAAAGCCAAGAGGTGTGTTTGACCTTAAATCATTAACAAGATGCTGTTGCTAGAAAAGCCGGTTTCGTGTCGCGTTATAAAATTTGGATCATAAGTGATCGCGTCACTAGCGTCAATTGGATTGGATGTCGCAGTAAAAGTTACGCGACGTGGCCCGAAAAGTTCTATCAATATCCAGTATCCCTGGTTCAACGTTTTCAACTTCAAGTGATGAGGCGTCGGAGTATGACTGAATAAAACACCCTCAAGGACTGAAGTGCCTTGTGCTGAATATTATATTTTATTCTTTTAAAAAAAAAAAGTTCTATTTTTAATTTGTTATACTTGTTTGCATTTGAGCTGTTGAGGCTACAAAGCACATTTTTTCCCATCGAGAGTATTTGTATATTGTATTTTGTAAAATAAAATAAAATTTATTTAAAAAAAAAAGACTATAAAACACGGTCGGAGCCGATGGACGCCTCATCATGTATGCGTAGTGTATATCGCGAGAGACGCGTCGCCTAAAGAGATAGTGTATAATCGCGTCCTTACATCGCCTTTGTATGAAATTTTGGGGCACAAAACAAGAAAAAAATTTTAATGACTTTTTGGGACCCATTTAGGACTAAGGGATGACATGTCTCTTCGTATATTTAGGTGAAAAGTTAGGCTATTTGGTCAGGTTTCAGTTTGAGTCACCAAACTTGCAAACTGTCAAGAGCAGCTAATTCTGGACTCCATCCATATACTTTGCTTTAGCTTAGCTGGCTAGGCTTGCTAGTGCTCTTAATTGTATGTAATAATTAGTGTTACCTAAGCAGACATAGCTGTGTTTTTTAAACTTAGAGGGGTTTAATGGGGAATGAAGATGCCTGAAGGACTTTGCCCAGTGCATAGTATTACACTTTTCGATCACAGCATTCGATTTTTGAGAAGTGAAGAACGTGTATCTCCTTTAACCTTGCTGAATAAGGAGTGTCATCATTAAAAGTGCCCCAGACACAGTGACTAGTTCAAAATCCACGGAACAAGCCTGTAAATTAGGAAAATCTGAAAAGATTATGTGAATTTCTGTGGTGCACAGCCATGCAGATGTCAGGCATTGGTTAGAGCTGACAGATACTTTGCCATGATTGACCTGTTTGCGTTCAAGAGCAAAGCTAAGAAAAAGATCAGTTGGTGATTGTCTAGAGTGTACTCCAGTGTCAGCTGGGAATGGATTCAGCTGCAGCTGTGTAATGGTAGTTACCTGGATTGGAAATATATTGCCTGTTATAACAATCCAATTATTACAATAACTTGGAAGTTTGTGCATCAGGTTCTGATGAAATGTGGGCCCAATCAGCCACATGGTGACCCTGAAATTAAGGACTCAAAACTGGAAATTTGAAAGACCATGCCACTCACATTTAAAGTCCAGTTGACTTGAAACTTAATACACAGGTGCAGCTCTTGGACTTATCTAAGTTCGCCATATTGGATTTTTTGCTAACTTGCATTTAGTGAAAAACAGTAAAGCGACATCAACTTTTTGGATTTTGACTCTATTCATACCAAATTTGGTACACAGCCTTGGAAGATGAAGATACACATTTCTGTTACAAATGATCAAGATCACTCAAAAACATGGCTGCTATCCACCAAAGAAAAGATTTCTCTCTCTCTCTCTCTCTCTATCTATCTGTGCATTTGCTTTTGCCCCCTTTTGTTTGCTCCTGTACTCGTCTCTGGCTCTTGTCTTGTAGTTGGCCTGGAATCCTTGGTGGA
>JAQNCA010044666.1:0-12310 GCA_029783725.1 Acanthurus tractus | reverse complement strand
GTGGATATCCATTGTCACCTAGCAGCCACCCATCCAGAAGGGGGTCCCCCTGAAAGACTGCAGGGATGACAGAATTCACCAGGATGAATGAGTCATGAGCAGACCCAGGAAAATTAGCATACACGTTTCGCCAGCAATTTGAGTCACAGATCACCTGGATATTAATGTAGTGTATCCTTTACGGTTAACATAAGTGATGGTTTGGGTATCTGGTGCGCGCAACTGCACAAGTTTGCGAACTGACAGCAGGCTGACTTAGACCAGGTCGGAGCTGGCGAGCTTTCAGCGCACCTTCAGCGCACTATTTTGGCACGAAATTGTCAGTGCGCCAAGCTGAATCTGTGGACAACTCCCCCTGGTGCGCCGCCACGCCCATCTCGGCGCACCCCGGTCTACCAAATTGCCAAATTGGCTGCACATGGTGGTGAGGCGGATGAAATTACCACTGCGGGGGGTTCGCCAGGCTTCGCCGCCCTGAGTTGCGCTGCGAAATTAGAGCCCAGTGACTCTATATGTGGATTTATCACAAAGTTAACCTCATACTAGTGCTTGAGCTGCTTTTAAAATGTCAATATTTCCGTTTTTAAAAAAGACAGATATGTGACTTTGTCAGCTGAAGGTGACTGAATGATTTATCTGTCGCAGGGCTCTGAGCAGATCAAAATCATCCTTGCTGTGTTCTCATTTTTCTCCTGCTGACAATCAGGCCTTGAGAGGCATGCCTCATGTGATAAGTCGGACATGATTTATTTGCTTGAGTCTGCATCAAAAAGAGACATTTTAAACCTCCACACACAAAATTTCACAGCTCATGCTTTCCCAACTTCGATTATACATAAAATAAACCTCTCAGTCAGGCATCAATCTCCACACATCTACTCTTAACCTTCACAATGTCTGCTCTAAATAAGAATCTGGGTACAAGCAATTGTGTTATCCCTCAGATCAGAAATCCAATATGCCTTCTGATGGAAATAGATTGGATAGGGCAGGTCAGCAAATGACTTATATCTGTTTTGAATCCTAAGCAGTAATCCTTGTTCATGGAGAAAATCAAATCCCATCTTCAAACACCTTCTCTCCTGGTTGGTCTTAGTATAAACTGTGACATTAGAGCAGCAGTAAGAATGTGTTTGCTGAGCACAATGTGCTGTGCTTTCACCCATATCAGTCATTGTGAAGCAGGGATTATGCAGCCTCAGTAAAGCAAACAACATGACAGACAGGGAGACATGTCAGCTTCCAAGAGCCAATAGATGACATGTATATAAAATATTTTAATATCTGGTGTCTGCATAAGTAAATATTCACTGCCACTCGCTTTCTCTCTCCGCTTATTGTTTAACTTTTTAGAGGTGACCTGAGGGATGCAGTCAGCCTCTTATCAGGTTAAATCTGACCTCATCTTTTCATCCATCAAAGTCAAAATCAGTCTGAAAATCAGTGCTCTAGTTTCATATTGTCTGCTTTGCACATTGGATGGCAGGGAGGAACAGAGCGCTAGAGAGGAAGAGCAGAATGCACTGCCTCTGCTGCTCTGGATGAAATGCTGAATCCTTGTCTGTATGGATTTAGTCATTTCCTGAGGCTTCCTCTGTTACTCAACACCTCCCTCAGCTCCCCTCAGCTGCAGTGGCTGAACGGACACTGTGATGTCTATATGATAATCTTTTTGCCCCCTTTGGTCGACATCAGTCGTCTGCCCCGAGGATCCCTCTCTCTGCCTCTGTAATTTTAGTCAAACAGCCAGAAGTGGTGCGAAAGGGCAAAGGGCAGGGTCCCTATCCCAACACCCCTCTGACACAGATACACAGAGGAATCTGCCTTAAAACATCAGCTGGCGGACAGCTGCAGTCACAAGGCATCATCAGTCAGATTGAAAAAAGGCCCAGCAACGCTACAGCTCAAAGAAAAGAAGGAAAAGTTTTTGGCCATTCAGTTCACCTCATTTTATGTGTGCAGTGACGATCTGTGGCCCTTAATACATGACTTTAACAACGCTCACACTACGAGGCGCAGTGCAGGTTGGTGACCAAGTTCTGGTACAGGCACTGCATGTTGGGAGCAATTGTGTACTGTCTGCCACCAGGTGACCCTTCTGTCATGCTTAAGTCCTTCTACTAAGATCAAGGTTTTTATCCATCATGGATATCAAGTAACACAATCTGCAGCAATCACTAAACACAGGACTGGAGGGATTTGATTAGATACTGTAATTCTTGCTTGCAATGATCAGAATACTTCTTCCTTTCCAAAGTAAAAGTACAGAAGCATTAGTGTATCAAAAGCAAAAGTACTTCTTTAGCATATTATATATTTTTAGATTTTACATTTTTTGATTATAAATACTGATCAGTTCATGTTCAAGTCCCAGTCACTGGAGCACGTTTTAACTGCCTCATGCTTTAGTCCAATTGCTTTCAAATAAGGGGTTGGGCCCCTCCAAACAGTCACAAAATAAACCTGAGGGGTTGTGAAATAATTAATCGGGTAGAATAGAAAATAGAACAGATACCTTACATTTCCATTTTGGATTTTCTATAACATTAGATTTTTAATGAAATATTAGATAATTATTCATGGGCAATTTAGAGTAGCTGTTTTACCTAATCTGCTTGTCTTTGCACTGCAGGAAGAAAAAAGAGAACCCAGAGGAAACCCAAGCAGACACAAGGAGAACATGCAAACTCAACACAGGAAGTGCAGGTTCATACCAGAACCTACATACTGTGAGGCTGCACTGCTGTCCACTGAACCACCAGGTCACCTTTATTCAAATGGATGCAACAGGAGTAAAGGTAGGAAAATGTACATTTTTTCATATTTATAAACTGTAAATATTCAAGAAAAGTACAAGTGCCCCTGCAGTACACTCAAGTGTAGTACTTGAGTAATTGCCCTGATGTTCTGATGTTCAACATTTACACATTTTTTGTGTGGCAACAACCATAGGCTTTTAGAGAAACACTCTTCTGGGACACTGGCATTTAGTCTTGATTTGACTGAAACTCCTGTGCAGCAGCCCCCACACACCTCGCCCATCAGTACAGCCGTGTACTGCCTCATCCTCTACCTCCCCCCCTGGGCTGTTTTCATCCATCTTTTCAAGTGCTGCGCTGTGGCAGTGTTGCTTTTACGTGCCGCTTAGAATACTTGGTTCAAGCCACTGACAGGCAGCAAATAGACCAAATTGGATGGCTGCAGCTTCCCCCTGCCAGCAGAGGCAACCCTAATGATTACTTCAGATCCAGGCTCAGCCCTCTCTCATCTGTCACACACCACACTCACACAGAAACAAAATGTTCAGCCTCTTGTTTTCGAGCTCTGAGTTCTAGTGTATTCTGCCTTGTTTTTTATATCCTGCCCTGCATCTGCTTCTCTTCTCTTTCTCCTGTTTTCTCAATAACTCTCAGTCTGCACAGCACGCTGCACATGCTCCAACACAAAATACACTGTGGGTCTATGTGAGAGAACATGCCAAATTTATCAATTTAGTTTTATTATCATTTAAAAGTTCTGCAGGTGTGCAAAAGGTTACAACAGCAGCAGTCAGTTCAGCACTCTGTCATCATTGCTTATAAGAGATAATCAATAATTTATATCCTGGATGAGGAATGAGCTGGAATTTGACATTTTCAGAGGTGGAACTTCATGTGTCAGAGCTCTTTTTATATCAGCACTCTGGTGGTCTTGTCCCCCTTTTCATAATTGCTTTGTAAGGATAGTAAATGATTGTCAAGGCACAGTGGAACAAGATGATATAACCAGCAGTGCAACTGTTGAATGAATCCCCTTCCAGGCCAGTGATGACAGTCTAATCTTTTAATCAGATCCAGGCATTAACCATGCAGTCTTTGGTCTCTTGAAAACAAAGATTCTCCTCTTTCAGCAGGGATTTGTTAACTTGGTTTACTAGTTTAATGTACATCGACTTAGGTAGCTTGTTGAAATGACTGTACTCTGAAAGTACTTAAATGCCGAAGAAGATGGATGGTTGCAAAACTAAGACCCAATGTAGAGAAATGTATGAGAAATGAGCCCATTTCACACTTAATTTATCAGCCTACTGCAGTAAACTGTTATCTTTTGAGTGTCGAGTCTCAATTGCTTGACTCCCTCAATACAACATGATGTTCATTTTGTAAATTGTGGTACAATTTAGAGTTCAAATAGGTGATAAAATAAGGTATGTTTTAGGATCTGTCTACCTCGCCATTGACAAATTGCTAAAAAGTGTGTGTCCTTATGTTCTTAATCAAATCCAACAATCACTCCTCACAAGCTCACATACAAATTGGGTCATTTCAAACTCCAAAACACAAGATAATGACACCAACTGCCAAACCTTATGACTCAAAACAATTAGTCCTGAATCCCATGGGTGACATTATAGTGATCATATTTACACAGTCTATTGATCTTTCCCAACACAAAACAGAGGCTTAAAGGTACCAAATGACATGACATTAGATATTTTATTCTATTTCTTGGAAAGAAAACTGAACATTAATGTTCAATAAGCTTCAATAAACAAGATTAATGCAATGCATAGAATTCCTGAGTATAACTTGCTTCAATCATTTTTCAGCAGGTTTGGAGATTATCCGAAAATGAACAGCCCTTCCTCCCAGCATGCAGTAACTCATCCTCATGGTGCTCTTCCTGTCCTCCACAGAACAGACCTCCAGCTGAGTGAGACTGTTTGGATCAGAGCTATGTTGCCGAGCTGATGCAACATCATGCCAGGTATACTGACAGACACACTTGTTTCACCAACAGTGTGTCATCCTCTCAACTCTTCTCTATCCTGTGAGTCAGAGAGAGCTCTGAACCTCCTGAGTGAACGGTGAGTGAACTAAAAAATAATAAGAGCATAATGAGGCTGACTCATTTAAAGTGGCCCTTAATCACTATTGTACTATGGCGACTGTGTAGGTGTTTTTTCCTAGAAATTAGCTTTGGTAAAAAAAAAAATAAAAACAAGTATAGCTTTTAACTTTCAGCGTTTCAAACGAAAATGCACTGTTTATCCATCAGTTTTAAAACATGCTGAACCTGCTTCTGCAGCCTCTTCTGATATTTCGAAATTTGCAGTTTAGCCAAGCTAGAAGCCAGGCGACATAGGATGACACTGTCAGTCTGTTGTTTTACTGTGTTAATCCAACCTGAAATATTTTAACAACAATTACATTGATTTCCTTTAAACATAGTGCAGAATGTCATGATCCCCATAGGACAAACCCGGGGGAATATTAGTGATTTCAGGCCTTTTCCTCTAAGGACCCAGCAGGTTTCTTGTTCACAGTGAATTTAAATAGCCATGATATGGTATATGTTATTTCCTGACCAACTCATTTTACTTATTTATGTATGTTCACATTTAAAATTGCCGGTACCAAATATATATTACCAAATATAAAAAATGTAAAAAAGGACAGGAGGAGGACATTTTGTATTTTTTTTGTTATTTTCCCATGTTGAACCCTTTTTTGAGAAGGTGGCAGATTAGCTATCTGAACAAGCAATTCTTTTACTTCTATTCCTTCTTCTCTATTATTAGGGTTGTCAGGATAATAAAAATGTATTAATGAACGCTGTTGTTTTCTAATGTCAGAACTTAGTTTTTCTTTTTTTTTCTGCCAAAGAGTCCAATTTTAAATTGAACTAATGTAGAAGTTATGTCTTTATATATTACAATGATATATCCATAGTTCTTTAGAAGTGTTTGACATATGTTCTAAATAGATCACTCTCACTTATAAAAGTTAAAGAAAAATTGGATACAATATGTAGCACTTTTGTGAAATTACTAAAGGATATATTTATCCTCTGGGTTTAAGGTGCCATACATCATGGCAGGTATGAAAACCTACAATTTAATGTCTGATTGTTTCCCTTAAAAATGTGAAGGGCACAAGTTCCAGTTGCTGCACACATCCATCCTCTGAGTGTGGTGTTATTCTGCCAATGATCCACTTCAAGAATGAAATGGGAGTAAAGCAGGAACCAGCATGTGTTAGTAATAAAAGATGTCATGGACAAAATAGACATGTACCTTATGCTGTAGTAATTTGTACCATATGTGGCTAGTTCAGCTGGGGGTTGAGCAAACTTATTCTCGATTCAAGACATCCAACATTCAACTGTTTAAGTGCAGAAAGTTTGAGAAAACTGGCACTTGATATGTGGAGCTGATGCTAAAATGCTGA
Organism: Acanthurus tractus; assembly: GCA_029783725.1. Lineage (NCBI taxonomy): Eukaryota > Metazoa > Chordata > Actinopteri > Acanthuriformes > Acanthuridae > Acanthurus > Acanthurus tractus. Next base: position 6,101 of record JAQNCA010044666.1, on the reverse strand, counting down.
TAGATACTCAGGTTAGGTCTTGTTGTTGGGTACATTCTCCATCGCTTTTCTCTCACATCACTCACACAGAAAAACTACAGTCACAGATTGTAGTTCTATCTGGAGATCAGTCATGGTTTAGACACATGTGTCTGTCAACAGTGTGAGCTCAGCTGAGGCTCCCTGGCGGGGCCATCCATGAATGGATTGATAGAACTATTAGAGCGCTGCCAGACATGTAGGACGGGACAAGGTTGCCTCAACTCGGCACATACTCTCCATCAAGGCAGCGGCACAATGTGAACTCATTTTATCTGGTCTGAATAAGAAAGCTGGACTGAAACAGATGGGAGAAAAAGACGAGGCAAGACAGAGGGAATGAGAAAAGAGCAGAGGATATGAGACAAACAGACAAAGGTGGAGAGGAAGTATGGAGAGACAATTACAAGATTTATTCACATCTTAAATAAGATTGTTAAAACCATCTGACTAAATTTTTTAGATCAAAAGCTCTGATAGCACAGTGAAAAAGCGAAAAAGGAAAAGCAAAGTCACTCAGACATGCATACACTACACATGCAGTAAAACACACACAGTCCGAAGGTCAGTGCTGTGAGCTCTCAAGGGAGATAATGGGATATCTGCTCATTGGGACAGAATCAGCAGTGCTGCAGCAATTTCAACACCTCCAAGTATGTGTCTCTCTTTATGTTGTTCAGTGTTAAGAAGGCTGCATGCTCCTGAGGCAGCAGTTAAAATAACAGATCCAACCTAAAGCACAGCAAATCTTTCCTCAACTCAGTTTAATGTTGCATTTGTTGTTTAAAAAATACTCATTGTAAACAGACCAAAAGTTAAAATTCCCTCGTGGAGAGACAATAAAGTTGAAGTAAAAGTTCAAGTTTAAAAGTTTAAGAAACAAATCAAATTCGAAGACATTTGTTGGAGGGGCTAAAGCTGCCATCAGGATACAGAGGTGAGCTCACATATATTGAGCATTTAATAGCCTGATTTTAGAATTTTTACATTTAATATATTTAAATTTTATTCAATTCAGGACTGTAAAAACTAAATAATTTACAGCTTTTGGCAATAAATCTAAATCCAGTTTTGAATGTCATTATTATTTTTTAAGAATTATTGAATTTACTATTTCTGTATTCTAACTTAATGCTAGATGTGAGCTGAATTAGCATGTTTTCAGCAGAAAACTATCTGTTATTTGCCTGGTGTTTGTCTTTTTTACATTTCATGGACTTACATGCACATAGAGGATTTGGAACTCTAATACTAACACTGATCTCGGTATTTCTTTCCATTGTATGAACTAATTACTGCCCCTGACACATCAACAGACCAGAAAGCATTTCAGCTACATGACCAGTAATTCATTTTCCTCATCTAAAAAAAGCCTGTTCAAATACATCCAGTGGTTTACTGGCAATTATTCAAGGACGTATGAAAACAATTAATGGTTTAAGAGTACTGTACATGAGGCAGACTGACGTGGAGTTGGTATTTTATGATGATGCATTCATGTGTTGTAATGTTTTTGAACTTGTCTCTGAAATTGAGGTTTAGGTTCATACTTAATTTTAACTCTAAACCAAAGAGCAACTTGTAAGAGGTTCAGTGATGAAACAACAGATGGCAGCAGTGATCAGCACAAAGCAGTGAGTCTATGCGTGCATCCAAGGATAATCATGTCCTCCAGTGAAGCTATATGTTTATTCCAGGGAAATGCTGCCATGGCAGAAGCACAGCATGTTTTTTCTGTCACATGAACTCAATCTGTTTTGTGTTTATACAGCTGATGGCTCTGAATTTGACATGTACTGAGAAAACAGAAAGACTAAAATAATAGAAGTTCTGCTCCTCAGAATCTCACTTTAGCAACCCCACGGTTTACTGTACTGTAACAATGGATTAGTGACAACTGCAGGAGAGCTGAACGTTGGCAGTTCGGAGAGCATATAGGGGGAACATTTCCCTTATCTGGATCCAACTTTTGTAAAAGGGTTTATAATAGCCAGGCAAAACATGACTTAATGCATATGACATTGATTGTTTTCTTTATGCCAAGCTTAGCTCACCAGTTCTTGACATTTAACATACAGACATGAGAGTGGTATCAATCACACAAACTCACACACACATACACACACACACACACTCACGCACACGCATACACACACACAGGAGGCTTACTGCTGTACACATTGTTTACTAACAAGTGAAGAATTTATCTGTGATGTTGATGGCTGCAGGTCCTGTGACTATCATCTCTGTGTTACTAGGATTAAACAACTACAGGTAAAATAAACTGATGCTGGAAGCCCCAATTTAAGATAACACTGTACATTTGCTGAAAAGTGTTTTGTTTATAGGGGACAGCATACAAATTTTGTTTCTAGTTCATCAACTGTGAATCCAGGGGTCCGTTCCACAAAGCAAGTTCAACAAACTCTGAGTCTAACCCTGAACTCTGAGTTGATCTACTCTAAGATAGGAAACTGAGTTTTCGGTTCCAGAACAGCTGATCTGAGTTAGTTTGATCAACCTGGAGTCGTTTCACCTGGAGTTAAGCGCGTGTACCACAACGATGAAAAGACAGCATCAATGGAGCCCCAATTCTACAAGTCACCATGGCAATGGGGAAGCGGAGGGCTGCGTTTTTAACCCTTCTAGAAATGGAAATCTTAGCGAGTTTGAGTAAGTTTTTAGAAAGAAGCGCAACACCACTGCAGCTGCAATAGAGTGGGAGACGGCATGGGAGAACATGGCTGTTCAGGTCAATGCATAAATTTAAATGTAGTCCTTTACAATCAAAATAGTATTACAGGGGAAAACTGCCTGAATCGTAGCCTATTAATTTATTTCATTTAGATGCATTCCCGCGGGGGAGAAGCGCACTTGGCAGCAGTTTAAGATGAAATATAAAAACATTGTTCAAACAGGTAAGGCCTCAGCATAATCTCACGGGTTTACCTCATTTTGATTATGTTTTATACTGTAACTCTAACTCTATGATGCAGTCTTTAACATTTTGAAACAGTAGTCAACCTACATGTACCTGCACATGCTGTGAATGGACTTCCTATTGACATAATCTGCTTCATTATGTGAGGGAGCCGTGATGGGGATGTGTGTGTCATCTATGCAGCCAATCACGCTGGGAAATCCTGAAAGAAATTAAAATTACTAATCCCAATCTGAGGTTGTACCACAATGTCATGAACAGAATATAGTTTAAAATTCATTTAACAGATCTCTGCAAACCTGTGGAACTCCTCCTTGATGACTCTGACAGGTTTATGTCCAGGGAAAACCACAAAGATGGGTAATAGCCGTTTCAGGGTGAGGCACACTTTTGTAACCACCCTGCATACAGTTGCCTTACTCGAGTTCTCTGCATTTCCAACATTGTACAAAAAAAGACAACTGTGTGGAAATGCCAGAACATCTATGCGTGGCCTGATAACTATCTCTCGGCGAATATTTAATTCTCTGCGCAGTAATTCATCCACTTTCATCCACGTGATCGTTGTCAAAAGGACATGCCATGTTCGTGAAAAAAGTCGCCACCTACTGTGCCCAATGGACTTCTAATATAGGCCTACTGACTAATTTTTTAAAAGTTTTTCTTTAAATAACAGACGGCAGTACCATGCTGCGAAAAAATTTTGCCTGCTGACTGAATGAATGAGGCCGCAAACACCGTGTGTGGCTGAAAGAGGGCAGAGACAGAGAGAAACGCGAGGTTAATTGAGAAAAACCTGGTCCCGACCAGGTTAGTTTCATAGAGTCTGTTACTACGGTAACTGACCGATAGCTTAAGTTAGCTCTCCCTGTGAAACAGGCTAGAGTTACCCCTCTTTTTCCGGTTTGAGTTACCTTGAATTTGCTTATGTAACAGTGTTAAAATCAATGGTTGATCGCACTTGCCAGCACTGAGTTGATTACTGGCATTACTGAATTTATATTAAGTTATTTATTATTAGTTATTTGCCTTACACATTTTGTTTTATATTTACTGCTTATGTCGTTGTTTTTGTTTGGTTTATGAGTCATTATGTGATTTACGTTATATCTTGTTTGCACTGAACGCCTCACGAGTCCGTGCAGACTTCTTGGGCGATCTATTTTTACGCAACAGTTTTTCTCACGGACTCGTGGTGAGGTTGATTTTTGTTCAGGCCCGTTAAAATCGTGTTTTTATTTAGTTTGAAGGTGTGTGTGAAGGCAGTATATGTTTAGACAGACTCCTGACAAGACTGGCTGATGTCTGGGGCAAAGCAATCTGTGTTGAATGTGGGTGGAGAGCAGCATTATAACTTATAATTTGGTTAGCAATATTAGCTTTTGACGAAGAGCGGCTGGCAACTTGTGATTAACGGGGACTGTCACTGATTTTATTTGTTTCACCTCTATACTATGGAGGAGACTTCTGTGGAGGATAATTATAAATCTGTATTCTCATCGCCAGGTATCAGATATGTGTTTGTTTGTTTTGGTTTGTTCATGGTTGCGGTACCTGTGGTGTGTGGAATGATTTGTATATGTAACAGTTTTTCTCACGGACTTGTGCTCTATACTAAGGAGGAGACTTCTGTGGAGGATAATTATAAATCTGTATTCTCATCGCCAGGCAATAAACTTGTGTTAATGTGGAGAGCGACTGTTGTCCTGCTCCATCATTTCCAAAAAGATACACAAAGCAAAGTCTACCCTGTTACACTTAGCTCACATAAGAAAGGTAAGTAATAAAAAGTTTGTTTACCAGTATCGTCTTCATAATTTCTGGCCAGACTGGCTGTTATTTAAACTGGATCAGTCCCTCTATTTCACAATAGGCATTTAGAGCTAAGAAAAACAGTGCAGTAGATACTGATGCTTCACCACTGTAATCCACTTGCTGGTACTTGTTTGTCCAGAGTATTCTTCCCGCTCTAATAAGAGCCGCATCAGTCAGTACTTTTTTTAAGAAGTCAATCGAATAAGTTGGATGAAGTCCAGTGACAGGTAGAAAACCACAGTTCGAAAGATATCAATAACACAGCTACAGAGGGGGAGGAGGAGACTATAAGAGGGGATGCAGCTGATATTGAGGTGAACAGGCCAGTCAGAGAGAGAAATATGGAGCAGAAAGCTAGAGTTAAATGGCCGAGGGCAAATAGCAAGATAGAATGGGAGTCAGTCAATAGAGATTTGTCAGTAATTTTAAGCAGACTAGGAGGAGATGCAAGTGATAGACTAGAGATGGGAGATATAATTTACTCCCATGGAGCAGAAAGATTTGGGATGCAAGACAGAAAGAGGGTTGAAAGAGTACAGTTCGTTAAGTCTAGACGGCAAAGGGAAATGGAGAAATTAGTTAAGGAAAGAAGGCATTTAAGAAAACAGTGGAAAAGGGCAACAGAGGAAGGGGGGGTTAATGTGTTGCACGAAGATTTGAAAGGCAGATTAGCAGTACGTAGAAGGGCTGAATATCTTAGTAAAAAGAGAAAGAAGAAAGAATATGTAAGGACAGCGTTTTACAGGGACCCTTTCAAGTTTGTTAAACGGTTGTTTAACCAGGAAAAGGGAGGGCAGCTTAAGGCAACAAAGTTAGAAGAGGCAAAATATCTAGGAAACATGTATTCAAATTTTGAGCAGAATAGAGTAGTAGGCCTTCCACCTGACATGCCACCATTAGATCTCTCTCCTAAATGTAGAGGGGAAGATTTTCTTTAGTGTAGTCGCACGGAGATTAGCTAGTTATTTAGAAAGGAATAGCTTCATAGATACTGCAGTACAGAAGGCAGGAATACCAGGTTTCGCAGGGTGTTTAGAGCACACAAGTATGATTTGGCATCAAATTCAGGCAGCCAAGACAAAGAAAAGAGATTTGCATGTAATATTTTTGGATTTAGCTAATGTGTCCTATTTGGGAGGCATTTGATTATTTTAGAGTGCATGGAGTAGTGGTTAATTTAGTAAGTTCATACTTTCAAGATATTAGACTATGCTTAAGTACAGCAGGCTTTACAACAGGGTGGTAGAGGCTAGAAATAGGCATTATGGCAGGGTGTACGATTTCTCCATTGGCATTCACAATGGCGATGGAGGTGATTATTAGAGCT
>JAQNCA010044430.1:24569-44270 GCA_029783725.1 Acanthurus tractus | reverse complement strand
CACACACACACACACACACACACTCCAGTGATCCCTCCTTTCCTTCACATGTCCGCAGAATCACTGTTGTTGCTGGTTAAAGTGGAACAATTGCGACATCTGGTGTCCATTTACGGTTATGACACTTTACTGCAGTTTCCCGTCACTGGTTTGTGTACGTTTACTCGAGTACTGTACTCCATTACTATTTTAGAGTATTTTACTCATGTATTCAAATATTTTTCTACTTTAGTTACTGCTTGTACTTTTCTACATTTCAAACTTCTTTTTACTTTATTTATTGAACAGGTTTATTTTAAAGTAACGCCACTTGTCAGATATGATTTTACGCACAAAACACGTGATTGTGGTAATCACGCGATATTTCATCTTAATAAAAAGCTCCCATTGTGCAGTTTATTTTGGATGAGTACTTTTACTCTAAAAACTTAAAGTATGTTGTAAAATACTTTTTCATTTTTAATCTAAAATAAAAGCTCTGACACTTTAATCAATTTAAATCTGCCTTCTGGTACAGAATCAAACTTTTTCAGGCTCAGATCTGTAGGAAGTTACGTTAAGTACATAAGTAAGTTAGTACATAAGTGCATAAACTCTTGTACTTAAGTACCTTTTTTTACTGTAGTCAACTTTTGGTGTTTTTTATGGCTAAGTTTTGCTCTCTTTCATTGTAGAAGGACACACTTTGTTTTTCATCCCTTACATTTATTTGACAGTTTCAGCAACTAGTTACAAGTAACTTTTCCATCAAAAAACATATTAGTATGAAACACTGTAGTAATTTATTACTAATCTAAGTACCCTGCAGTATACAAAGTATTAATGACTGAATCCACATTTATTAACTTTAGCAATAAATGACTCTTTTGTGTATTTGTAAGCAAATAAAATGTAAAAATTTATACAATATAACACTTAAAGTGTCTTTCTGTATGAGTACCCAGAGTACTCTGAGTACTCAGATTACTCTCAGAGGACCTGTTGGCACCAGACTGTGGGCTTATGTGTCTTTTAACAGCTGACCTTCAAACAAGCCAATGATCTTGAAATGGATCCAGTTAGTTTCTTATTTATGTTATGATGGTGAACACAGTCTCTGTCTGGATAAAATGTGAAAGGGCGCCCCCTTGTGACACTTTCTGTTCACTGGTGCAGATCAGGTGACTGCTGGGTTGATATGAAGGAGCTGGAGTGAAGGGAAACCTGTTTGTTTCGATATGAGTCGCTTATAAAATAATAGATTCTTGTTATCGTCTCACGTCCAGTAAATGAGTCACACAAGTTGGTAAAGGTGTTTGTTTTCATGTCAGCTGCCCCCGTGCATGTGAGAATGAAACTATGTGAAACCTTTCTGAGAAACTCTGATTAATAACAAAGTTATTTTTTGTTTCATTTTCTGGCTTTAATATGTAATCAGGGTAAAAAAACATGAACAGCAGTTTTGATCCGTCACACTTTACAAGGATTCAAGTAGGTTTATTGGTCAGGAAACAACAGGTTGTACAATGATAAGTAAAATGTGGCTCCCTCTTGATTTGATTAATTAAACATGGAGGAGAGCAGATGGTGCATTCAGGGTCCCACAGCCTGAGAGAAGAAGAAGCTGCTCTGTAGTCTGCTGGTCGATTTCCTCAACCTTTTCTACAACTCTGGAAGCCGGTGTATCAAAGTTTTATTCCCCAAATGCACAGCTATGTAATCTGAGAAATGACAGCAGAGAAAGTCTTTGAATCTCTGGATCAAAGTTGGCGACTGAAGGGCCGCTGTTGGATCCCTGTTACTGGGAAAAGACGTCATTCCACTGCTGAACAAATTTCCTTTTCTCCTTCACAAAGTGTCCAAACTGCTGGTGGACCTTTGTGGTAAAATCACAGTCTGTTGTGATCTGAGGAAACAAGGCTTGTTTAGCTTCAAATCATGGATTTTAATGAGGAATTTGAATGAAATAGCTCATATTTCAGTACTCGCCATGTTCAGGCAGTCTCGTTGTTCCAAAGTCTCCCTCGTCATCTTGATGTTTCCGTCTTCATCGGTGCAGTCCTCCTCTGCATCCTGCATCCCTTTTATGAAGAGTCGCAGGGCTGCGACGTAACATTCCTGATGAAGACACAGCAGGCCTTCAGTTCACAGTCTGAGGGTCAAAGTTTCACAAATTTCAAGGATTTCAAGGTCCCTTAAAAGAAAGAAGGGGATGCAAAAGAAGCCCCTTCATGAAAACTTGAACACGTTCTGCAGGGATTTCCTACCTCATCCTCATTTCTCACGACCGGAGAAGTGAAATTCATCGTGCCGTTCTGCAATCGGAAGAAAGAAACAACACGTTTCACCTTTCACTTCTTCGGTCAGAGCGTTGCCGAACACTCGCTCTTGTTTTTAATCGGCTCAAATGTTTGTCAGGATGTGTTGCTTCTATAATGAGGAAACTTACACATGAAATTTCTTCCAGAAGCTCCAAACCCAGATTGTTAGGGTCGATACTGTGGCACTTTGGGACAGGATGCAGTTGAAGGAATCCTGTGAGGAGAAACATCATCCAGAGGCAAACCAAGGCTTCTCTTCCAAAATGCTGCTCCATCATATCTGTTGTGCAGTTTGATCCCAGTGATCCTGTGAAGATGTGCAACGGTTCTGTCGACCCGCAGCCTCGGCTCGCAGATTTATAGTGTGAAGTGGTCAAATGAGCAATGCTGACGGTTATTCTCTGTTGCTAAATTTAGATTGCTTCACAGGTCACATTTCTTCATGAGTCACCAAAGTTGGGAATATGACCCAGAGTTTGACCTGAGGAGGGGGGGGGGATATTTATCCATGGAATTTGTTAAAATGTATGCCCTTTTTTTTAATACCAGAAGGTTAAGTTTAATTTATAAGACGCTTCATGTTTTTATCACATGCAACTTGGATTTGACCTTTTTCTCCGTGCATTGTGTTCAACGTTCACTTTTTTTGGGGGAGAAAATGAAGCATTGTCATGATGTGCCACTGACTTTTTGGAGGAATCATCAGGTCAGGTGACTTTATTTGTACCTGTAGGTAGATTTGTTCTGCAGCATAACAGAGAGAGCATCCATGTTACTTACCCTAACCCTACAAGACAACAAACAGGACTCAAGAGAAGCCACCAAAACAAAACTGTGAACTCAAACACAGCTTCAAAGGCAGATTGTCATCGTCTGCTAGTTGAGTAGTCTGAGTTCAGTTACTACGACCCCCAGACACACCTACGGAGTGGTGCACCTGTCGCCTCTGCCCACCAGCTCGATCTAAAGAGATCTAAAGAGGTTCTCCAGTGGTGATCCACCTCCGACTCCGGCCTCCTGCTCATCCTCCAGGAGATGAAGATGCACCTCCAGTCTCCAGCCGGTTCCTCAAAGGAGAACCTGAGATTTTGCAATTCTGTGACACAGATTAATAGTTATATAAGCAGCCCATGCTAGGCTTTGTTTAAATGAATGATAGCAGTTGGCAGAAAGCTGTACCTGTAGCTGCTGGTGAGTAAACAGGGACTCGATGCTCAGCCATGACTCACCAATCAGGCGACTGGATCATTTATCAATCCGACTCAGTCTGTTCCTGCCTGCCACCAAAGAAAAGGATCAAACCGGGTCAATAACAGCAGGACAGAACAGCGTGAGCACGATTTGTCCAGACGACGACCACCGTCCACAACGATGAAAACATTTTTTAAATCCCACACAGAGCGGATTTAACATCTCAGAAGACGAGGAATTCTTTGTCACTCACCGTGATTCAGCTTCTTCAGCTCAAAGTCAGCTGAGAGTTGATGAGTAATTACACAGCATGAAACATGTTGTCACAACAGGAGGAAGTGATGTTGAAGTGAAGACGATGGAGCCGATAACTGATGAATCAGATTCAGTGTGTGGCTGTGATTCTGTCACTAGATGGCGCCACTTAGCCGTTCCTGGGAGCCTCATCAACATGAACCCATGGGAGGACCAGCAGCTGGATTCAGAAACGAACACACTGACTTCCTGGATGTTTTTTGACCCAGAAACAGTTTGTTCGTTTATTCAAACAGACGCTGGCCAACTCAGCTATTGTTTTATGAAGTCATATGACATCACTTCTCCTTAGAAACCTTTTGTCTTGTGTAACAGCAACAATAACGGCCCAATATTAATCAGTCTGGACACATTTCTCTGCAGATTTCCTCCTCCGCAAGTGTTAGGAGGAAGCAGGTTGACTTAATCGTTTCACAGGAATCTTCATATCTTATTTTCAAGTTCGCTTGTGACGCTCGAGCGGCTCTGTTTGTCTTCACTTTGCATGGAGAGCAGATATTTACATTAGCTCTGCACTCTGCATCACACATTTAATAACCGTCACTTTCCCACCGTCTCAGAGCCGTTTACATTTCAAAATGATTAATCAGATAAGAAAATACTGGGTTATTTTTTATTCATCAGCCTCCCAGACTTCAGGAGGTGGAGGATGAAACAGAGGCTCTTTGTGCAGAGGCGGACTCAAGTCCTTTCAGAGGAAAAACTTCAGTGAGCCGTCAGCCACCGAAATAAAACATTATATTATGACACAGAATTAAAATTTTTACATAAAGACAACAAAGTATGTTTGATTTGTTTTGTTTTAGAGTCTGAACTTCTTTTTATTCTCCTTCTGAACAACATAAAGTTGGTTTAATCACGTGAGCAGGATTGTGTTTATTGTGTGCATGAACCAGATTCTGCTTTTTTCACTGAACGATCCTCAAAACTGTACAGACTCTGGAGTCAGGACTCAACATCAGCATCCACCCAAACAGCCACCCAAACATCCACCCAAACATCCACCCAAACATCCACCCAAACATCCATCCAAACATCCACCCAAACATCCACCCAAACATCCATCCAAACATCCACCCAAACAGCCACCCACCACAGACAGGCAGGACTCTGAGAACTCAGTCGGACTTTTCAGTTTTCTGCTTCGCACAAATAGGGCTTAATATCCTCTTCTTCTTCTTCAGTTCAACCAGACTCTGGATCTGGTGGATCTGTGTTTCTGTTGTTGGTCCTCATCCAGTTGGACCAAACAAAGATGAGCTTTGTATCAAACAGCCTCAGGTTTGTTCATTATTACTCTGAAACATCTGCAGCCTTTTGGACCAGATGGATCAGATATTCCAAAAATACCGTTACCGAGGAAATGCAAGCTCGTTTCCTGATAGCATTGCGAAGTTGTGCGTGAGCTCCCCACATCAATGTGTTTGTGTATATTTAAAACAGACTGATAATCCCTTTGAACCACATCGTTTGCCTAACCAAATCCCTTCAAGCACCGATGGAAAAATAAACTATAACCTTTGAGTTTCACACAGGAAGCTTCTCCTGAAACCTCTTCATGATACCTGCAGGTCCTCTGAGGTCGTTCCTTCATAACCAGACCTGTTTTTGCCGCTTTGACTCCATGAATCTGACTCTGTTCTGCATCCTGGCTGATCTTGTCCGTTTGGGGGGTTCGAGCACTGAAGACATAAAGATAAAACATCATTTAAAATGATTCGAGAAGATGGTGTCACATTAAAATGGTGTCACATTCTTCAGAGAGAAAAATGTTAAATGAAATACCAGACGGAGCGGAAGAAGTCGAGCCAAACTTATCGTCAGGGGTCTGAATGAGTAGAGCAAAGGCTTGTGGGACTGTTAACGAGAAAAGGAAATCGCTTCATGACTTGGCTGATTAGAATTGTCTTCATCAGAGATAATGTGATCACGTACAAAAGCTGCACCTGTTCTGGGTTCCTTTGGGATCATTTTGGGATCAGTTATTGAACTCAGTGACCCGTTTAAAGAGCCAGTTTCCTCCTGATGCACAAAGCAAATCGTTCTGCTCGCACTTTTTCTGTGAGTCCAGAAGTTTCATGCTCATTGGGTGAGAAAGGTGAGGATGCGTCAGAGTTTTTACCCAGACTGCAACAGACTGCGTCCAGATCAAATGTGCACAAGTCACAACGTGCTTTTAAGAGTAAATGTATTTGGAAATAGTTTTCCACTGGATTCTGCGAATGGAAAATTCAGCAGAAGTCGAAGACAGAAGCAGAGAAGTGACCAAAAATAACTCAGACAGTGGCTGTCAGACGTGGGAGTAGGCAAATGAGAAGCAGCTGCTGATGAGCCTTATTCAAACATCTCTGCTGCATTTAAACAGGAGGCAAACACATTAATCTCGCACAACAGGAGCGCCGGTTAATGTATAACACACAGCGGGAAGTGTGTGTAAATAAGCCGTGTTATCTGTCAGAAATGTAGGCAAACGACTTTATTTTTAGCATGACAGCATGTTAACACAGCTCCTCGATGCAGCAAACAAATGTAAAACAGCTAAAAGTGAGAGATGCTTGCGTGTGTGTGAATGAACTCCGGCTGTTTGGTGTTTGTTCTGCTGTGAAACGCACTCAGAATGAAACTGGCAGCAGAGATCAGGAGAAGCCTGAAAAATGTCTGTGTTTAAACTGTGCGCTGACCGGGTTTGACTTGTGCTCGTAACACTCAGCCGAGTCGGCCCGGTTGGTAAAAGGTCTCAGTCATGGAGCTCCAGATGAAATGATCACTTTCCATCTGACGGGGCGGCGGCGGACAGATAGTTCGCTTCATGCAGCTGCTGAAGAACAGCTTACAACCGTTCATGTGTTTCTACGTGAACTCTCTCTTTTTCCATCTGAATGTTTGCACAGTTATCTCTGTTACTGTGTTACTGCGATGTTGCCCAGGAAGCAACGAAAACTAAAGAGCTTCAGGCTTCAACAGACAAAGAAACTCTGTTCTTTTCCTTTTCCTTCTGAAGTACGGGACGGAAGAGAGAAGTGACGGAGGCCACAGCAGGGGTTTTCTATCTGAAAAACAGACCTTCTGTTCTGGTGGAGACATGAAACTTGAACCACATGTATGAACCTTTTGCTTTCAGTCTCTATTAAAAACATCCCACACCTTTCTCAGAGTTTTAGGTGTTGTTCTTAAAATAATTCCCTAGGTGTTTCCAGTCCTATGGGATGTTCTGACATTTAAACAGGAGGAGGAGGTGATCAGACTGCCGGACATCGAGGCAGGTTTTTACTAAAAAGTGACGGACTTGTTGGGGTTTTACAGCAGCTGCTTCCCCTCAAAAACACAAAGTAAGAAGCCCCTTCTGGTTTCTTTCCCTGGTTTGATCTTGACTGGAAACCTCCATCGATTTCCTGGTGACCATCACAGAAAACGGATGCGTAAGGTGGAGTTTCCCAGAATGCATCATGTTATGCTAATAATGCAAAATGAATGGGTTTCATCTTCAGACCTGAGCAGGTGAACCACATGAAACACATCCGACTACAAGGGGGCGGACTGGAGTTCAAAGGTCACCGGTTGTTTTGTTGTTTTAGAAAACGTTGTGCAAGCGGTGAAGGTCCAAAGACTTTGACCGCTCTGATGGGGAGTCCCGGTATTTCCTCAGCGTTCACCGTGTCGGCCAATCAGATCACAGCTGTGACAGGAAATGTGGAGCAAACTGCAGAGAAACAAACCGTTCTGTCATCGAGGTTCAGTTCAAGGCAGCGAAGTGTTTGTTTGGTGTTTAATGTTCTGAACATCACTGACGACAGCCGGACCGACGATCCACCTGTTTTCACATCCTGCAGATCCAAAACACTTCAGGATATTTATGATGAAATATTGACTCAGTTTTACTCGTCAGGGTACTGAGTGTGTGCGTGTGTGTGTGTGTGTGTGTGTGTGTGTGTGTGTGTGTGTGTGTGGGAGGGGAGGATTTACACACACTAAAAAAACCCAAATTAACCCAAAAAATGTGACACACGTGTGTTTTTCTCTTGTTGTTTATTGTAAATGTGGAATTTTCCAGAACTGGCTTGTGATTTTTTTTTTGGCAGAAAAACTGAAACTTAATTAGAATCTCAAACTAATTAGAGAATCTAATTTGAGTTTTTTAGAAAGTCACGAACTGTTCAGGGCGTTTTCCTCGTGACGGCTGAGTGTTTGGATGGACGGATGCTGACATAAGGTTTCTTCATCTGTGGTGATTCCTCCTGCAGAGCTGTGTGTGTGTGTGTGTGTGTGTGTGTGTGTGTGTGTGTGTGTGTGTGTCGTCTTTCAGGATGTTTGGAACTCGTCAGCATCAGTTAAACTCCTGAACAAACAGCTCTTATCTTTGGCGGCGTCCATTTGTTCAACTTTGGCCACAAACAGGAAACTGACACACGTCTTCAGCTGAGGACGATGATGTTAAACAGCCTGTCAGACAGTCGGCCAGTCAGGCAGTCAGCAGGACGGCCAGTCAGGCAGTCAGCAGGACAGCCAGCTGATGAACACCAGAAGCTCCTCATGATATCAGTCACACTGTGGCTTCTCCTCTGAATCTTCCTTCTCCTGTCAGCCAAAACTAATTTTGTTGCACAATAAGACGTCAGAGTCGACCTGGACTTTGTCAGTCTGACTGACTAAACCACTAAAACAGCACAAAGTCACGACACTGACCTTTTATTAAATATCTGATGAGCAGATGTGAAGAAAAGAATCTGCAGAGCATCATCGAACTGCAGCGTGAGACGAATAAAGCATGAAGTCTGAATTAACAACCACACGATGCTTTTATGTTCTGACTTTGTTGTGATGTGAAAGAGCGTTTCTGAGGCCGTTTTGTAAAAGTTCTTTAGCCTTTGGACGGCAAACAGACGAAGAGGAAACACGATTTACAGGCAGAGAACCGGAGGATTTACTGGTGCAGCTTCACAGGAGGAAGTTCCTTACCGGTTTGTGATTTCTTATCTAAACTCATCATAATTACTGTCATTCTCAACTGGAGGAAATTATAAAACTAATTGGCCTCTAATCCACCATGACGTGAGATTACCACACACAGGACTGAACAACAGGGATTTTTTAAAAATCTTCTGCTCATCAGATGCTCTGAGGAAACACGAGGAAGAACTTTGTCACTTAAATTTAAAACAGATCATCCATCATCGCGTCGAGCTCCTCATCGATCATCGATGTCGCTGAATTATCGGACATGAGTTGATCCGAGTTGTTGTGAGTGTCGAGGTGTTTTTCAGCCCCAAGGAGCAGCGACTGCAGGTCTCGCCGGCTTCCTGTTCCAGGATCTCAGAAATATTCTGCTGGTTTTTGTCGTAACTTGTCCTCAGAATCAGGATAAATGATGGCAGTTTGAACAGGACGGGCAAAGAAAAGGTGAACATGTGTCATTCTGTACAAAAGCTCGACAGCTAACAACGAAAGAACTTGTCGCCTCATTTAACCTGCTTTTCTGCTTTTCATCGCACACAAGCCCTTCTTCTTTTGATTCTCTCTTTATCCATCTTTTCGGTGATTCAGTGTGAAAGGCTGAAGCAGCTTCAGCAGCTTCGGCAGGTTTGGCAGCTCCGTCACATTCCTGACGTTCAGGTTGTTCCACTAACCGTCGTCCCAACGGGAGGCAAAGTGTCGACCTGCAGGAGAACTCCGTTCCAGGAGATACTGAGAACTGCTTCCTGATGTTTTACGTGAACAGGAAACTAATTTGGAAACCGGAAGTTGCTAACCACCGTAAAGGAAGTTGGTGACCAGAAACAGGAAACAGGAACACTGCACGCCTGCGGACGTCTGAGGAACAAATAAACGAATAGTAAAGTTTTATTGAACGAAGTTTCACACACAACAAAGAAATAAAGTCGGCTGTTTCGGTCTGACGGTAAACTGACAGCTGACATTTTCCCCTCTGATGTCGACACTAAGAAAAGCTTCCTGCGCGTGACGCCACATTTTCCAGGACGAACGATGTCCGACTTCAACCTTTAACCAAAGCATCAGTGGAAACACACAGATCTGAGTGAAGAGGACGATGGCCGCTGACATCTCTCCCTCCTCCGCGCCGTCACTGTTGTTTTTGTCAGACGGTGACCTTCTGACTTCCTGTTTTATTCTGAAAAACCCTGGGCGGAGGACTCCTGGAGGCGAGCCTGTCGTCTCGGAGCCAAAACAGCCTGAAAAAACGTCCCGTAACAGCTCGTTTGTTTGACAGTCTGCTGCTTTTACAGGAAAGTCTCGTTGCTACCAACCATTAAACTTAAAACACGCAGCTGCCTACACAAAAAAGTGGAGCTCACGTAACCTCCGTGCTCGTTTTAACCCCAAACACTGTCACTCTTTGAACCCAACCACCTGCCTGTGACGCCTGAGAGAAACCAAACAGCTGTTCATCCAAATCTGCTTTTTACTTTTTGCTTTTAGCACAACGGGCTTTTCAAGCTGCGAACTTGGCACCTTTTTTCAGGTTATTGAGGTTTTTAAATAATCAGCCACCAAAACGAGAAGTTTCCCCCCAATTTTCTTCATTTTCGGTCTCGATATGATTAACCTGATTGTGGGCAGATAAAACACAATGACAGAGCTGTTAAATAAACTTCAGGAGAACAGTCCGGTTTGTTTTTTTTATATCAAGGAAGTTTTAGAATTGCAAACTTGGGCCTGTCCTGATTTCTGGGCAGGGATAATGACAGCAGGTTGGCACAGCACTTCCCATAAACGTTACTCAAGGGGATTTAATCAGCAGTCTGCTGGGTGGATCCGTCTGAACGTAATCCAGGGTGGATTCAGAGAGCTTGGAGGGGAAAGAAAACAGGAGAAGGTCAAAATCCCCTCAGACATTTAAAACAGCTGATCCACTTTGAAACCTGCAAGGACCTGTTTGTTTCATCAGAGACTCGCAGCTTTTACAGGCTCAGTGTTTTATCTTCAGGTGGCTCTTTGTGCTTCTTCTTCTTCTTCTTCTTCTTTAAAGAGTTTTAGAAATAACTGAGTGTCTGACTTTAAAAGGATGAAAAAGGAGGATTTTAAACATGATGGATCAAGTCTGTAATCTTATTTTTATCCTGTTTGTTCAAAGCAAAACAAGTCATTCGTAATTTGTGTGTCTGCAGGATTTGAAAGAACCATCAATTACGTGAACTTCTTTAACTGTGTCAGAGGAAAACTTTCAGGAAACCTCACGGGTGTTTTCCAGAAAATCATCTTAGTAAACTCAAAATGCTGGTTTCACTGGAGCTTCGGACCTGAACGTCACAAAGAACCGATTATATTTGTTGACGTGGAACTTTTCCTAACATTTGTCTTCTGTGCTTTAACAGACGAAGCTTTTTTACACAAAAAAGACACTTTTGGACAAAGAAATCTGTCTGACTGGCTTCTAAACACGAGTTTTGAACACGATGAGTGAACAAAATGTGGTTTTTATTGCAGGAATTATGTTAATTTTGTGGTTTATGGACAGTTTTAATTCTTTTTGTGTGTTGAAACTGATCGAATATCTTCACCGTCATTTTGTTATTCAGCTTTAACAGGGAAGGTTTCTGTGTTTTGTCCTGAACAGTCGGAAAAGAATCATTTGTCCGATTCAACAAAAACAGCCCATAAATTTATCTCACCAAACTTGTCTCAGCTGTTTTTCCCCCCGGAGAAAAAGTCACTGAGGAAACATGATCAGACATAATAACATGTCTGAAAACAGGAGATGAAAGCTGCGGAAAGAAGTGAAGTTACAGAGAAACTTTAAGAGGATTTTATGGACATTTTGATGTCTTGTCTTCCTCCACTTCTTTATGTTTTTCTACCGTGAAAACTCTTGCATTTCCGTCCCTGCACCTGCTAAAAAAAGACTTCAGCTGTGTTTCTTCAACCCTGAAATTCATTAATCATTGTTATCATAATCTGCTGCAGACATGGTGACATTGCGGCCTGACTCTGACTCTTCCTGGACGAGGCGTGTGAAAGATAACATAGTAAGGGATCACAGAGTGTGAAACCACAGCATGACTCAAGAATAACTATTATTGAGAAACTGCAGCCACACTGACCTCATGCTCTCGCCTCCAGCTCATCAAAGATCGTGGACTTCGTGCTCGGCGTGCACGTCAGGAGGCTGTAGGTGGATTCCCCCTCAGACGCTGGTGTTTCCTGGTGCAAACAGACGTGTCTGAAGGCAGCTCCTTCATGTCTGTTTACTGTCGATCCTGTTGATGTTTCATCCTGACAGCAGGAGTTTCTGCCTCCACACGTCCTTGTTCCTTCATCCGCTGCACGTCCACAAACATCTCTACCAAACCTTCTGTGGTTCCTCCCACACCGTCCTGATTTGAAGCTCCAGTGTCTGTGGTTAAAGTCTGTTTGTTTTCTTGCCTGTGAAATGTTTGTTTTCAGAGTCGGAGATGTTTTGGAGAAGTTGCCAAAGATCCCCAGGGACATTGATTAAAAACCAGAGGACTTCAATTAGAAAACAACGTCTCAGTGTCTCAAAGCCCTTTTTTACTTTTTCTCTGTCGGCTCAGATGAACCTGGACTTGATTTCTGTGTCGGAGCAGAAGGTTCAGGTTTCCTTTTTTCCCTGAATGCCTCTTGTTGACTCCAGACAGAGTGCATGAACCTGAGAGGAGCTTTTTCCAGACTTCTGCTCCCTGAATTAGACAAAAGTCCTTCAAACAGATTCTTCTTTAAATGAGGGAAGGATGAGTTTAATTAGTGTTTTCAGATGTGAAAGAATCTGCTGAGCTTCGTGCATGTAAACACCTGAGCTCACAGAGGTCAGAGGTCAAACAGTCAGAAGACGAAAACTGACTTTTCTCATATTTTTGTGAACTAAACAAACACATTTCCTATTTTTTCTGTGCGATTCTACAGTTTCTCCTCTGTGATGCAGATTAACGTCAGCTGATGCGAAGCCTCGCTCGCTGCTGATGGCGTCATGAGGAACTTGGTGACCGAGTTCAGCCTCCGAGGTCGCAGCTCTTTGATTATCAGTTCAAAAAAACCAAAAGAAAATGGAGAAGTGGAGGACAATGGTGTTTGATTTCGTCCCACGAGGCCGACGTGACGACCACGAATGTCTGCAGAGAAGTGAAGCAAAACAATCATGAGAGTCACAAGTTGAAACTGGACACAAAAGGCCTGGCAGTGACAGGAAGTCGTTTCCAGTTTCAGGTTTATGGCTCTGGAGGCTCTTCTGAGTAACTGCATTGTCATTTTGTCATTGTGTCATTGTTGTGTGTGTGGGTTTTGTTTCATAATGAATAATCCTGCGGGCAGAGTGTTATTTTGGCAACACTCCAAAAAAAAAAAACCCCTTAAACTCGATAATCTCAGGAAACATAAGCTGGTCAACCACAGAATTCAATGAGAGGATTTCCTAACAAGAATCACAACGTTTTCCAACCTTTTAAAAACAAGCTTTCGTGTCTCAACATGAACATTTTATTTTGAAAAAGCAACATGAGACAAGTCTATGAGACAATGTTGGAAAATCTTATTTAATCTTCGGAAAACTGCATCTTAAGGGTTTTTGTTCGAACCATCACACAGCAGAACGAACCTGAAATCTGTTTTTCTTTATGTAAATATTTAAGTTTCTGACAAGTTTCATAAATAACTTCATAATTTTTGCAGATTTCAAGGTTCTTCTCACCCAAAAACACCCAAACTTGTTTATTTGACGGAGAATCTGAAGAGTTTCTGTCAGAAAAAACAGTTTCTGTGGACGACTCAGCGTAACGAACCGTAACTGACACCGTCGTCACACACGATGACATCACAGGAGGCGGAGCTACTGAAGCTCAATCAGCTGAAACATGAAAACAAACGTCAGCAGGTTGTTTTGACCTGAAACCACTGACACATGACAGCAGCAGAGTCACTCTACATCTGATCTGCTGCTGCAGTGACTCAGCGAGTTTTTCTGCATGTCACACACACACACACCTACACACACACACACACACACACACACACACACAAACAAATCATCATCTGTGTGATTTTCAGAAGCAGGTTGTTTTGGTTTTCATCCATCATCGCCTCTGAAACACGAAGCGACTCGCAGCTTCTTCAGAAACGTCTCGTTGTTTGTGTTTCTGCTTCAGTCAGCCGTCAGATTCACAGTTTCAACATGAAAACACAGTTTGTCCGTTTTTAACGAACACAAAATGAGTATTTGCTCGATGTTTAACCCCAAAAACACTTTTTTTTATTATTATCTTGCAGATTTTTAAAAAATACTGGAAGCAATAAATGGAAATAAAGCCTCAGGCATCATTTATGGTCACGTCTGGTTCATGGACGTCCAGATGTGAGAAGCTCCAGCTGTTTTTTCCCTCCAGCCCAGATGTGGATGCAGAAAATGACAGAAACTCGATTACACAACCAGATAATTATGTAATTTTCTGTCTGGAACAAAGTTTCAGTCTCATGAATCGGCTGCTGATTTTAAAAAAAGACGGAGGTTTTCATGAACGCCACATTTTTACAAAGTGACTTCATGCAAAGTTTCAGATCTCTTTCAGCAGAATCTGAGAAGAAAAGCTGATTCACTCGGTTTCTTTTTGCAGTTTTCTGTTGTGGGTTTTGTGAGATCGAAACCTGCATGAAGCTCTTTCATCCAGAAAGTTGAAGCTCTGGATGATGATGACGGCTCCTCCAGTGGTTCACACGCTTTAACAGATTTATGGGTTTGTGAAACGATGCCGTCACATGAGATCATGTTTGAAGAAATGACACCAAACAGCAATTAAAGAGAAACTGAGAACAAGTCGGTGCATGAAGCGAAGCGGCTGCTGCAGCCACGGGGGGTTCGAGTGTTTATAGTCACCAGTTTTAACCACAAGAGCGTTTTATCTCGTTTGAAAAGATTTGCTGACTGCAGATTTAGGAGGAAAAACAGGAAAAGCTTCCCCGTGTGAATGAAACGTTCAGAAATCTGCTGCAGAACATCAGGAGCTGGATGGAGCTTCTGCAGGATCAGAAACATCTGGGTCTCAAACTCTGGAGACTTTCTGTCATGTTCATTTTTAGAAGCTGAGTTATTTAATTTAGTGCATGAGTCCGAGAGGAGGAGTTCAGGTTCTGATGGGAGATTCCACTTTATCACAATCAGCGACGAAACCCACAAACCTCAAAGAGGAAGCAGAGGAGGAAGAAGAACCGGCCTCCGACTCTTCGGCCTCCAGCGAGAAAAAAAAGAAACAGATCTTCTGGATTTTATTTCCGATTGTTCGAGTTGAATTATTAGATTTAAAACGAGAAGAAAAACCCTTCTGAGGTGAAACTCTGCTGATGTTTGACTTTAGTGCAGCTTTTTTCTTTCTTTTCCAAGTTAAATATAACGTTTTGTTTGGACTTCATCATCTGTTTCTTCGTGATTTTCCTGTGAAAAGCGTGTGATTCGTTTCCTGCTTTGTTACGAGATCCAGGAACTTCGATTTGATTTATGATTAAAATTATGCGAATCGAAAGGTGCAGCATCTGAGTCTTTGATCAGACAGTCGATGCGCTCGTGATTCATGACTTTTATTAGATGTTTTTGTCTTTGGTGGCTTAAAGAGACTTTTTATTTGTCGCTGAAGGAGATGAAGACTCGAATCTTTAAAATCTGAAGAAGATCGTTCGTTTCTTTCAAACGTCCTTCAGCCTGATCTGCTGCAGATTTTGTGCATAAATTGAGGATATGAAACACCAGCTGTTGCACTTGTGATAACTTTTATTTAGATCATTCAGAGCAACAACAGATCTACTCATTCTGTAAAATAAAGTGATGAGGGTGGAAACAACAAGCTGCTTCACCACAGATTTTTTTTTACCTCGTTCCTATAAATAGTGAAAAAATAAATTAAATCTCAGCTCGTAACGTGTAGCTGCTTCACAAACCTTTGCAGTGAAGAGGAGTCGGTGTGTAGCTGCGGACATGGGAGGAGGTAGTTACACTGTAGGCCGACACTTTCAGCCCCGAGAGGCCGAAGACTGTGTGTTTGTCGGAGTTTGGAGCTCCAGGTTTTCTGATGTTGTGTTACAGACACCCAGGTGCAACAAACAGTGTGGTCTTTGCAGAAAAATCAATGCATTTAAGAGCCGAATCATGTAACAGAAGGTGCACAGAGAATCTCACATGAACAACACAACTTTTTTTAAAAAAGTGCATAAATTACATCACAACAGATTCTTCCTGCCGGACACCTGAGCTGAAGTGAAGCGTCCTCTGAAACAAGCTGAAGCCTCTTCTCTCTGTTTTCAGCAGCTCACTTCAGGCTCGGTGACGCAGTTTGGGACGTTTGTGCCTTTTTAGAAAGGAAATAAATGCAACAACAGGCTGGGATACATTTGAAAGGGCTGGAGAAGTAACAGATAAATGCAGAAAGAAGAAGTGAGCGGACTCTTGGTCTCGTCGCCTGGTTTCTCCTCAGACCTCAGAGTGGGAGTCTGGCTCATAGTGCCTCTTGAAACGTTGCAGCGCTCCGGAAACAAACGCTGGACCAGTGAAACGCTTTGGTATCCATCAGAACATCTGTCCTCCTTCAGCCTATCCGAACACCACATCTGCTTCCACTTCGTTCCCGAGCGCGCACACGTCGCTCAGACGAGAGTCGATCCTCCGCAGTTTCAGCTTCAGCCTGTCGGCGGCGCCGTCCACACCCGCTTTGGCGAGGATGTCCGGCAGCTGGCGGACCTGCTGCCCGGTGGCGGAGGCGACCCAGGCGGTGATGCGTTCATGGAGCTCTGGGAGGTTCAGTCCTGAAGTCCTGCCCTCCCTCTTGCCGTCCTCGGCCGGCAGCCGGCTCACGATCCGCCGCAGCCGCTTCAGAGGCATCCGGTGGTGGCTGAAGAAGGCCGGCACGATTTCTTTCAGGTAAACGGCTCCGTCTGCAAGAGGTGAGGAGGAGGATGGGTGAGCTGACCGGCAGAGATCAGAGCCAACAGTGCACCTGTTTTCACTGGGAAAGCACAGGTGTTTTTACCTTTTGATGCGTTCTCTTCGCAGCTCGCGCACACGCTGTCGTGCCACGTGGAGCCCTTCAGCAGCGCGTGCAGCCCGGCGGCGTGGCAGCGCGTGTGCGCCGTGCAGTTCAGGTGGGCGGACATGACGTCGGAGAAGGTGCCGTTGGGACAAACCTGACAAACGGTGTCGCGATCAGCCG
This sequence comes from Acanthurus tractus, assembly GCA_029783725.1. NCBI lineage: Eukaryota > Metazoa > Chordata > Actinopteri > Acanthuriformes > Acanthuridae > Acanthurus > Acanthurus tractus. Next base: position 27,307 of record JAQNCA010044430.1, on the reverse strand, counting down.
TACCTGGAGGACAGAGGGGGGGGAGGGGTTGGGTTTAATGCCACAGGTGTGAGACCGGAACCAGAGACCAGGTGATGCTCCAAGACACAATATGGAGGAAAATGTGCAAAAAATAAAATTCAATAAACAGCAGCGGAAGAAGCAGCACGACATGAGTTCAAGTTCAAGCTCAGCATCTGTCACATTTTAAATCCAGATGTGCAGCATCAGTCCTGGCTGATAAAATGACTTGTAGTTACCGCCCTCGGCCTGTGGGGGGCAGTAAACTACAGGCTAAAACATGCCCTGACACATCTCCGCTCCTCAGTCCTTCTGGTCCAAAGGCAACCAAAACAAAAATAACAAAAGTGTGTGATGTCGCAACAGCTGTTTCTCAACCGCTGTCACCATTATTTTCATTATTATTAAAAATGATTATTTTTGAAGAAATGAAACCAAACAGCAAATTATATCTCAAATATTATTTGCTTTTTTTTTTTTTATTATAACAACTTCTCAAATAATCCGCCAACACTTTCAGACCGGCATGAGATCACATTCAGTACCTGACATATCGGGCTAAAGGTAAAGCTGGTATATTTTATGATAAATGGACTCCATTCTTTAATATATGGGACCTGGGATATCTAGTATATTCTGGAAGACACTTCCTAAACCACAGAGTGATCACTGAATTTGTAGGGAAGCCTTGATTATTTGTAAAATTATTATTACTATCATTATTTTCAATTGTTTGTATTATTATTATCATTATTATTTCATTTTATTTTTATTTTACATCATATATACCTATTTTTATTTTTCTGAATATCACTACATCTGTAAGACAAGACTGTCCTGCCCCCCCAAACCCCTCACCCTGGCCCCCCATGCCCGGGGCGCAGCGGCGTACCTGCGGTCAGCACTCCCTGCCCGGGCGGACACTCGCCGTGCGGCAGACACATGTCGTTCTGCGCCTGGTAGTAAAATCCCGGCTTGCACTCGCACTGACAGTCGCTGTCGGCCGTGCACGCCGCCCTCACCACCTGGTCGTGCCCGCACACCCCGCACCGGAGGCACCTGCCGATGTAGTTCCAGAGCTCGGTGAAGGAGCCGGTCGGACACGGCGCGCAGTCGCTCTTCCGCGCGGCGGTGCAGCTGGCGCGCAGGTAGGTGCCCGGCGGGCAGCGGTCGCACTGCAGCCGCTCACCGGTCACCGGGTCGTTGTCTTCGAAGGTGAAGGGTCCGGGCTCGGCCACGGCGGCGTGCAGAGACAGCAGCAGCAGCGGCGGGAGGAGAGATGAGAACATCTGCAGAGGAAGGAGGGAGAAACACGGGATCACACGGAGGAACAAGCGGAGCCTGGAGCGCGGCGGTTCTCCGAAAATGAATGAAAAATCTCAAACTTGTTGTTTCTGTCTGTCATTTAAAAAAAATATCATTATGTTTTTTTTATTGTAAAAAAACAGATTAAATCAGATTAAAGTTTCCATTAAAATCCGGAAAATAATTTTAAAAACCCGGATTATAGATGAAATAAGGTAAAAAGAGCGCAGCAGCTGATCTGACGCTCAGGTGACGGACGGACGTGAACGTGTCAGCGCGTCTGCGGGGAGACGTCTGGGCACGTCGGCCCGCGCGCCCTCTCCACCTACCATGCTGGGGTTGTTGTGTCTGCGGATGCGGGATGAAGGATGGCGCGCTCCACCTCTGCGCCGTCTATTTATGACGGCGCAGAGAAAGTGACCCGGCCGCATTTCTCGGGAATACCCCGCTCGTCATCTCAGAGGCATCCACGCACATCCCGCCTTCTTTATTAATTTCATTTATTCCTGACACGCTCCGCCCCTCTCAAAGTGCGGGGCTCCCGCAGGCTGACACAGAATCTGCGTGTTCTGCCATTTAAGGGATTTCTGACTCTAATTCCGCTTAATTCAGATTTAATTTAAGGAGGAAAACGTTAATAAAATTAATTTGACTCAATTTCTCACAAACACGGCTGCGCCTTTTAAGCGGTATTACGGTATTATTAGGATCAGTCTGAGGTTTTGGGAGGTGGAGGGCATTGCGGGCGGGGGTCCACCCCCCAGGGCGCGGGCACGCCGTCAGGTGAGGCTGGGAGGGTCGGAGACACCTGTACAGGTTTGGGTGGGTGCTGACGCAGGTGGATGATCAGGTGATTCAGGTAACGCGGGACAGCAGATGTGAAATTTAGTTTAAAGGTGAAAAGACAAGAGTTTCCTGTTGAGCCTCAAACTTCAGTTTCATTTTCATATTTTTCTATTAAATTCTATTAAATGTTAATATATATATTAATGTTTAAACTTACCTGCAAACATCAATCTGACTTCTGTATAAAAAGACTTTATCTTTTATTATAATAATTTATTATAACATTTATCTCTTTATTCAAGAATTTCATTATTTTTCAGTTTGTTTATCCATTTTACTGTAAATTGGCTCTGAAGCCCAAACACCTGATTCGATGCTGCGTTTAAAGCCCACTACTGCCGCTAGGGGGAGCCACTCAGAGTTGAACTTTTCATTCATAAATTTCTCATGAGTCAGGAGCTCGGAGGGAAGAATCCGTGACCAGCAGCACACTTCTTCAGAGCGAGTTTCTGTTTTATGACAGTGAGTAACAAACGCCGGCTCACATGCAGATAATCAGTTTTAAAAGTGTGAAATATGTCAAAGTTTAATCTGTCGAAGGGCGAGTGTGAGCCGTGTGTGTGTGTGTGTGTGTGTGTGTGTGTGTG
>JAQNCA010044430.1:12166-24469 GCA_029783725.1 Acanthurus tractus | reverse complement strand
TGAAATATGTCAAAGTTTAATCTGTCGAAGGGCGAGTGTGAGCCGTGTGTGTGTGTGTGTGTGTGTGTGTGTGTGTGTGTGTGTGTGTGTGTGTGTGGTGATGAGGTGAGGTAAGTGATGGAGCTCGTGTGTCAGACTCCGGTGACTCCTCCCTGAACGCCTCGCCGGCTGGATTTGGTTTATTCCAGCAGAAATGATGTGATTAAAAAAAAAGACATTTGCAGGTTTACAAGCTGACCTTTCCTTTCAAGTGGCTCAAAGAATTCAGCGTCTTCCCGCTCGGCTGTTTATCAGGACTCAAGTCTGCAGAAACACGTGTGACCTTCATCAAAGCGTGGGATGAAATTCACCTGTGAAGCAGCGCTGACTCACCTGTTGACCTCCATCTTTCCCACCTCTTCTTCTTTCACCAAACATCCTTTTCTCTTTTTTTTTTTTTTTGAAACAGTGACATCATGCTGAGGCTTGTTAACCTTTGTTTAAATAATTAGCTACTGCCATCTAGTGGAGGAAAGATTCCACTGCTTGCATCCATAAAGTGACCACTGGAAAATACCTGGAAGACCTTTTGCAATGATCAGAATCTATTGACGAGGAGCTTCCAGGTGATCGGTTTGTGGGAAAAACACTAAGTCTGATCTGGTTTTAAAAGACAAAACAAAACACATTTATCATAAACTATCTATGAGATTTTACGGGACAAATGATCTGAGATAAGAAGTCCCTTTGGTCACTTTCCTCCTTTTTTCCGTCACTTAAAATCTAATTTGAATTCAATGAAAAAACCTCTGATCGAATTGTGGATTTTTCTCACAAATGAAAACTCATTTATTTTACAGCACTGAGGATCATGAGATCACGTGTGAAGCTTTTGAATAAAATGTCAGAGTTGTTTTAATCTGCAGACGCTGATGTGATTTAAAGTCTTCTGTGGATCTGAGAGATGCAGCAGACTCCATGCAAACACGTTCTGGACATGCCCCAAGTTCTCTTATTCTTTGAACCGTTCTTTAAAACAATTTCAGACATGTTGGGGCATAAATCTGATTCCAACCCCACATGTCGCTATTTTCAGCAAAACCCCAGACGCACTGCAGACATTCAGAGTCTGCTCACATGACATTTTAGGTCTTCTGAAACTGGAGAAGATCAAATTCTCACTTAGAGGTTCATCTGACAGGTTCTTCACTCACTGGAGAACAATATTTCACTGTTATTTCACCGGGAAGTTTCTCTGTTTGGCTACATATCAGTTGTACAAATATTTATTTCCTGTTTCTTCTCTTTTTTCTTGTTTTCTCTATTTGTAATTTTTATTTATGTATTTGTTTTTTAAACTATTATTTCACATGTTTGTAATTTTATTTACTTATTTATGGTGTACTTTAATTGTATAAGAGGACTCTGGTTCTGGGGAGAGGAGGTTCATTTAATGCTCTAAAAGAGAAGAAGTTGTATTCCTGTGTGCACTTTATGTCTGTGTCTATTAAAAAAAGTCTTCTGTGACTCTTTTAAAGATGTAAAGTCTGAAGTTCTGCAAACATCACGATCGATAACTGATACAGATCATTTAAAAACGGTGTGATCGGATGGTTCCGGTCGGAGTAAAGTCCAGTTTCAGACGTTTGTTCGTCCACTCGTCTCACACGATGACGGGTCTTTGTTCCCGGTGACCCGTGCAGCTTCGCTCAGCCTTTCCTGACCACAGTGAGGTTTAAAACCTGAGCAGAGTTTAAAAGCTGAACTGTCTCTGCTGCGTCAGCGTCTGTGGTTTGCTTCCGTCTGCGCCCACATTCACTCACTCACTCGCTTCAAAGAGAACTCATCCTTTCATGTTCTGCAAGAAAAAATTAATCTTATCAATTAAAATAAACTCTCACTGATGTCTTCTTTAAGCTCCAACGTATGTGGATGATTCCCACATTACTCAGCAAAAGCGGACGTGGTGCTAAAATGAGTCAAGAGGAAGGAAATCTAATTTGTAACCAATTTCCCCACAATCCCAACGGATGATTTAGGGGTTGAGGATGATTTAGGGGTTGAGAAAGATGTGGATCGTTGAGAATGATGTGGAAAGATAAGGATCGTCCTCAGGCGTCAGAGGCTGAAACTCGACGCTCTCCTGAATGAAACGACACCTGACGCTGAAGTTTGGAGGAACAAAATGAATCACGAGAGTCGAACTGCTTCTGGTCTTTCAGGATTGAGATTATTTTTCACATTTTTTTGAGAGGATTTAACCTCTTGAGTGTTTGTGTTTTTAGGCTCAGGATTGTTTTTCGGCTGAGACACCGACGACTCAACACGCTGTGGTCGTCTGTTGCCATGGTAAGTGTTTGTAATGTGTGTGAGAGATTCTTTCACTTTTCCTGCGGTTCACTGGGCGGGCGAGCGGCGGTCAGCGCCTGACATGTTCACTCACAGCTCCACTCGGTTACATCATCTGGGCCAACGAAGGGCTGAAAGCTCCACTGGAAGAAGAAATGAGCTCATAGCAAAAGTCTTTCCAGCATCACTGGTCCAGATTTAACACAGTGGACTCCTCAGTGACACATTGGCGCCAAAATGGCTGATTAATTTCCATCCAAACCCAGAAATATCCTTCTTTTGGTGGCATCAGATGGAACATCAGCTGATCATCAGACTCTGCAAGTGTCATTAAACTTTTGTGGGAATTTTTCCAGCTATTTTGAGACACTTCAGTTGAAAGACATCAACTGTCAGGATCAAATGTCCAAGCTAACGGGCAGCTGAAGCTGTTGGACACAAATAAACTGTTGATCCTTTGGAAAAAGTATTGCATCCACAGCTTGAATCCCTGCTTAGATCATAATCAATCCAGGTCACAGCCGACCTTCATGAGGACGATGTGATTGTGAAAAGTGTTTCAGATCAGACGGGAGTCAGTGCAGTTTGTTGACGTGGAGCGGTGAAGTTCAGAAAAACCACCAGCATCCTTCAGAAACCAGCAGAGTTCTCCACAGACTCAAACCCTGATGATCCTTTCTTTAAAGTCATCGTTTAAACTGAAACCACAGTCGTTCTCTGATCGTTTCGGTGCCTGAAAGGAACCAAACTGCAACTCTGACCTCGAGTTTCTTCTCGGTTTACTTCATCCTGAGAGTCGCTGGATGAGTTTTTGCAAAACTCTCTCGACAGTCGAATGAGGAGGACGAGGGAACTCGTGCAGGAGTTACAGATATTTTCAATTAAAAAAGACACTCAAACTGAAAGTGTCACCGATAAAAAAAAATTTCCATGCAGTCGGGTCGTAAAGCATCACAGGTTCAAACTGCAGGGCTGCTGTGTTGCTTTGTGTGGTCCATCTGCTGCTCTCACTGGATGCTTTTGCTCTTTGTAATAAAAAAAGTACATTATTGAGCTCAAGAGATTCAATTACAGTCGCTGACGTCAAGTAAATACACAGCTCTGATCGCAAATTAACTGATTGCACAAATGTTTTCCGAGAAACACATCTGTGTGCCGTGTTGTTCACGTTGCCATCACCGTCCTGAGTTCTGATGAAACCGATAATCTGAAGTATAATGAGGCCTGTTTACGGGTTAGTTACGGCTTCTTTTCCTGGAAAAGGACTTTAACTTTACAAAAACAGGTTGACGGCGCTGCTGAGGTGATCCACCTCCGAGGCCGACAGAGGAGAAACATCAGAAACACTCAGCTGAAGAAAGAACAAACTAAATAAAGATCACTAATTCTCACCCATGTTCATTTTGTCTAAGTCTTTGTCCTTATTAATGTGCAAACTTACTATTCTTCTATTTGTTTCTGTACATTTCTACTAGTTCTATCAAAATTGCTTCCCTCTTCACTCGTAGCTTTTTTGCAGAGACACAAGTGAGTGATCACAGAAACGCCACAGAAACGTTGAAGGGTCCCGCAGGCGGTGGTGACCCTTTTTGTTGTCGGACATGTTGCTTCTTGTCATTTCCATCACGACGGCGACGCTGAACTGAACTGCATCATGTGCCACACGGTGCAACTCCCAGTATTTGCTGGGGTTTTTTGTTCCACGTGACATCATTCACACCACAGCGACGTAATCTCAGATGATCGAAGCGATGCCAGTCTTTTTGTTTTTTACAGCCAGGCACTGCAGCTGCTCTCCACCGAGCTTCTCAAAGTCAGATGCAGGATTTCCTTTGTGGAAGCAAGAAGCAAGTCCACCTTAAACCCACTGATGGACTCTACGAAGGAGCTGTTGGACTTTTCCTCAGGAGAGACATTTAAAACTCCATGGGACAGAATTCAACAAACTTTGTGGATACTGCTTTTAACTTTTGGAAACTTTTACAAGGAGACTGAATTATTTTAACAAACTGAAAGAAACAGGGGAGCGATCAGCTTTGACCGTTTCTCGTGTCGGACTGCGCAGCTTGTAAAAGATCTCTCGTTTTCTTCGTCTCGTTGAGAAAGAAGCAGCTTCTTCTTCGCCAGGCGCCTGTTCATGTGTGAAACTGGGCTTTACTGAAGCAAATCAGTGTGTTTTCAGAGCTGCTCTCCATGGGAAGTGTGCCGTTGTGATCACTTACTTTTTCTTGATTTGGCTCAACTTGCATGTAGGAACAAAATGACCAAAACAAACAATGGCAAAAAGTAAAATTATTAGATTTAATAATAAAATAAGACAAAATTAACAGTGTTAATGTAAGAGTAAATAAATAGATGCAACACAATGGAAGCCTTCAGCATTGACAGATTGTTACACACTTCATACTGTCACAGAACAGAAGAAGAAGAAGAAGTGAGCTCTCACTGTCTCCTTTTGATGGCGGCTGTGGGAAGAGCCTTCAGCCTCAGACTGTCTGTCACGTTCATGCTCGAGTCCTGGTAGAAGTCCAACCCTGTGATCCACTCCACGTCCCGGACTCTCGCCTGATGGAACCACATGTGATCCTCCACCCAGTCCGATTCGGCTCCCGCGCTCTGTTGACGCGAAACAAAAAAGTGACGGATCATTTTAAATTTGACAGGCAGCAGGTCAAAGGTCACGCTCCTGTCATTACGGTGCAGCTCTAACGATGATGATGTCACTTCTTCAGCTGGTGTCTTTCAAAACTTCCATCCAGTGAAACGTTACTGACTGGATTTTGTTGCTATGGTACAAAACAAAGTGGCCGATTTACCAGAAAACCTTGTGCAGGCGTTCCAGAAGATAATTCCATGTGATTATGTCGACTCTCTGATCTTCCCTGTGATTAATAAAGCGGTTGCACGCTCATGCTGCTCTCACATGAAAGGAACTTTGGCCCTGCTCACCTCCTGGCTGACCGCAGAGCCAGAGCCAGGCGCTGCTGCCAAACAACGCCGGTCGGCACTGCATTTCGCGTTCGCTCATAAACTCTACCTCTTCTCAAACCTGGTCGTCCAATATAACCACTGACATGGCGGTACATTTCTAATGTTGTACGTTCAGCAAACTCAGACACATAAAATCAGTTTTTTCCTCCAATAATCTGAACTTTCAGCGCAGCAGCCGAGTGGAAAATCTGAGCGGTGCTTGGCGCCGAGGGTTAGCGTTGCAAAGTCAGGCGCTGTCAGCATCTCCCCAGGGAAACAATAAACAACAGGCAGCAGACAGCAGCTTCACTGCTGATCATGTGAAGAAAAGATGCAGCTCTTCACACTGCAAACACGAAACAATAATTTGGTAGATAAACAGATTGTTAAGTTCATAATGGAAAAATATTAAATAAGTTAGTTATGGGACGTAAGTGCAGAATATATTGGAGATGACTGGCAGATGGCTATAAACCTGAAGTGGTTTGACTTGTAACAGACCAAGAGAAACTCAGGACAAGATTCTTCATATTTCTCCTGTTATTTTGCATAAAATGGACCGTTCGCTCTCTCCTTTATGCATCAAATGTCGTTCTCAGAGGGGGGGCATGTTTTCACTGCTTCTCGGAGTGCAAGCTAACCTCCGGATTCTGGTCGTTCATTTCCCAAGTGATTCATGGGATATTTAAGAGGAAATTAAAAAGGACGCTGGTGTTTTCCTCCCGGGCCTGACTTCCAGGGAGCTACATCTCCCTGCATCACTGCACAAACTTCTTGAGAAGCTTCTTTTGATTGCCTGTAAGTGCATCATGCAGAAATGGATTAAAGCTTCCCCGCTGAGTGTTACCTGTCAGTACAGAGAGTCAGTACCTTTCTCCATGAAAGATTACAGTTTCAAAGGAGAAAGATGAGCTGATTTTGAAGTTATGGTCATCTTTCCTTGATTGATGAAGACATGGTTCCTTATGACTGGTTTCTCCAAACAGTCATGAATGGAGTTTGTTCAGCTGCTATGTTCATCTGATGTATGTCTTTCTGTTTGTTTGTTTGCTTTGGTTTTCTTGTTTTTTGTTTGTTTTCTTTAAGCATATAATATATTAAAATGTCCTGTTGTTGTTATTTAATTTTACTCAAGTATTGCCAGTATTTCTTCTTATTATTGTCGAAGTCTTATTTGTTTTATTCATGTCCCTGGTTATTTATTTTCCTCGTCTTGCTCTGGTGATGTACTGTATGGCTGTCTGGGATGGGAGTATTGTATGTTGAGTTGTTCTGCTTGTTTGAAATCAATTTTAAAAAGTTATATGACTTTTATGAGGCACAAAGAAAAATAAGAAGGTTGAAGTCTTTCACACAATACAAGAGGAAATCCTCAGGACACTTGTGAATTTCCATTTAGTGGTTCTTGTTCATTTTTTCAGCGTTAGATCGATCCTTACTTCATGTTCAAAGCAGTTCAGTCATCTTCATTCCTCCATGAACCAGGAATGACTGAACATGTGTAACCAGATTACAGTGATGACTGTTTATCAGCCGCAGTATGAAATAACTGTTGTCACAATTCACATTTTTCTTTGTAATCGTTTCTCACTCCTGGATGATTAAAACGGCAATTTTATCAAGTTTTGTTGAAGAACTTGTTATTTTAGCTTTCAGCCTCCAACCTTCTGCAGAACATGAGAAAGTATCAGTTCATGTAACTGTGAGTAAATGTAGATTAAGGATGCTTTCATGTAGGAGGAAGCAGGGATTATTGAAAACTTTTTGGTTATATTTACATCTTTATCTTAAATTTTGGCTGAGTTGTAATAATGCCTTGTTTTGTCTTTTTCATCCCTGGAAGAAAAACGCTGGTTTCCTGGTTTAACAAGCTGAGTTTGTTTAGAAATAAACAAAAGTGACGTGTCTTGTTATCGAGCTTTACTGACATTTTTAAGTTCATATATTTCTTCTGATTGGACTCAGGTTCATGTCAGTCTATGAGGACTTAAACTGCTGATGTCAGAGTTCTGGAGAAAATAAGCTGCTTCTGATTGTTTTTACTCTTTAACTTGTTTGTTTTTTCCTGCTAAGCCATTCCCTGAAATTTGACAATTATTCTTGGAAAGCCCTGTTTTCAGTACTCTTTTCAACCTCTTTTACTTGGACACGGCACGTGTTCATGCGTGTGCCAGTAAAGTGGAATGTTGTTGAGATATCAAGCAGGGAAAAAGGACACTGATGCTTTATGCAAAGCCAGTGAGCATGAAGGGCAGCCAGTTTCATCCCGAGGCATTACAGGAAGTCCAGTGTGTGTGTGTTTGACCAGCTGTGGAGGAGGATTCAGAGAGCAGAGACAGCAGTGTTGGTACTGTGAGTTCTTACTTTGCAGCTTTCCTGGTTATCAGGTTTGTGGGGCAGCAGGAAGGACACGGTCTGCAAGCTGGAGCAACTGGTCACCGACTCTGAGGGGAGTTTGCAGTGTGTCAGCACCGCAAAGTAATGCGTGGGGACAGGGATGTTAGTGCCAGTCACAAACCTGCAGATGAACAGCAGCACAACCAGTGTGATTCAGCAGCAAAAGGCATGAGTGCCACAAGAAACTTGGGCAATGCCGCCAAAATGTTGCAACTGTTAACTTGGATCAGCAGATAATTTTCACACAGTTTCTTTTTAACACCGAAGCTTTAAGTTCCCAAGAAAGATTCCATCTGTAATAACTATCTCCAAATTTTTCCTACCTGAATCATATCTGATTCAAGGCTAGGTTTAAAGATATTTTATCAGCAGGATCAGTCATTTCCTGAGGGCGGAACAACGGCAACAGCTCTTTTTTTTTTTCTTTCACACTAAACCCAGTGTCGAATGCACCGAAATTGGAAATATAACACGGCATTGCCAAATTTTTAAATGAAATTCATGAGAAATGTGTGTCAGTGATGCAGCTCAGTGCAAAGCCCGGTAAAAACACGCTTCCAAAGAAAGAACACTTGAGCTGCATCACTCTTCGAATCCAGGTCTGACATGAGCAAAACCTGCAGGAGACAGGTCCATTTATTGTCAGGTTTAAGTTTAAATTTGTCAAGTAAAAGCCAAGATAGAGGCCTGGGACAAAACGCAGAGGGGTGAATACACCTGCTGCTCCAACAATGATGCACTCATGTTAACACGAGTAAGTTCAACTCACAGCTCGATCTGCTCGGGAGTGTCGAACCGGCCGTCGTAGTTGTAGTCGAACACAGGACCCGTCACCATGTTGAAGGTGTTGTAGACGGAGGCGTATTTCTTCAACAGAGTGTTCTGAAAGTAATCCCAGATCTCTGAGATGAGGAGAGACAAGATTAAGTCACAGATGAGAAGTTAAGCTGCGTGGCGTCTCTGCTGTTCTGCGAGGCGGGAACTCACTCTTGAACTCCGGGTACATCGGCACGACGTTGCTCATCGTGAGAGCATCGAACGGTTGGTTTCCTGTCACATTCAGAGCTGCAAAGACACGAAAATAAACCGTTTTTGGATGTTTTTCATTTGAACTGGTTAAGACAGAATCTACAACCGACTGAGGTAACATCTGCAGACCTTTATTCATTTATTTATTCATTTATTTATTTTGATTTTCTGCTGCAACTCATCGCCAGACTGAATGTTAATTGTCATTTTTGGTAAATTACTCTGTTGATTTGTTTTCATCCCTTTCTTGCACTTTATGTTCCTTTTTGTTTTGATTTTTGTTTTTAAAAGTAAAGGTCATCAAACCACTTACTGTTGAGAACGGATCAATGAGGGTTTTTTAAAAAATGTTAGTCAGTGTGGGTTTTTTTTCTTTTGAAAACATGAAATCTCCCTGCATTTCATTTGAAATGTTGTTTTAACATTTGTTGGTTCAAAGAGAAAACGAATGCTGCTTCTGCTGTTCTTCACTCTGCCTTTGTCTTCCCCTTCATCATCATAAAAAAAGGTTTTTATACATGAGATCAGAACTGCGTCACTGTGACAAGTTCTTTATAAATGTCAACTTGATACAAACGAAAACAAACACAATTTCAAATGTTTTCTAAACCTGCAAAGTTAAAAAATCGCTCTGCAGCTTCCTGTCACCAGTGAGACTAACGCTGCTGTTTGTGTCAAATATGTTTGGATGCAAAAAGGAGTTTAAAGCATTTTATAACGAATTGCTTGTAATTTGCACTAAGACTCACAATGAAAAGCCTCCATTGTTTTTACTTGTGTCAGGTTTGCAGACTTTTATACAGAATCAGTCTTTTATCAGCTGCAGTGAATACAATGCATGAAGGCCTGATTTAGATGTTCTCTCACTTTCACGTGATGCATTGTGACAAAGAAAGAAAGCGACAGACTTCTTTCGTTTTGTCAGACCACATATATCTCAGCACAGTGTGCAGCAGTGGAATGAAACACAGTTCTGTGGAGCTCAGTGGGGGTTCATGGTCAGGTCTGCAGGGAGAATTCACCCAGGGATGTGTCTCTCTGAGGCCAAACTATTAAATATGGCTGTGAGGAAAGCAGATCATTTCTCGAAAAGAGGAACCTTAGGGGGGGGGTTTTCATCAGTCTTTAATTTGTTAAAAAAATCCCTATTTTGTAATGCGACAGAACACCGACTTTGCATCAAAGGAAACCTGAAATGCAGAAAAACTGACCCGAAACATCTAAAAGAGTTTGACTTCTGACATGAAATGAAACAACAAGCAACTCTGCCAACTGTGTCCTGTGCTGCGTGTATGCTTAACGAGCATTAAATTTCTTCTCATTTGCGGTTTTAGCTGGTTTTACTAAATGGATCCCACAAGAACCTCAACTATGAAATATTGAATCATTATTATTATATTATTGAGTCCTTGTGGGATATCTAGAGGCCCCTGATTTTAATGCCATCTAACCATGGAGTTTATATTTTTATTCGTGGTTTTCTTCTACATGGTGGGTGTGTTTCCTCCCACAGTCCAGACACAAGCAGGACACGTGGCGTTTCCAACGTCTGAGGCAAATTTGAGGATTTCTCAGTGAATGGATTCAAAAAACAACAACAAACTTACATGGAGATGGACTGTCCTCTTGGATGCATTTGTGTGTGATGTGTTATCACTTAAAAAAACAGACGCACAGATGGAAGAGGTCATGGCTTCAAAGATGGAAATCTGGAATCTCTTTTCCATTTAATGACGTCGATAAATTTCAGATAATCTGTAAAGACCGTCCTCAAATCCAGAACAACCCCGCAACTGTCAGGAGGAGGGAGTCGGACAGAAACCCTTTTGTTTGAGGCAGAAAATTATCACCTGTTTGAGACGAAGCTGTCTGCAGGGTTTCGTCTTCATATGCATGAGTGTCCGGTGTGAACCAGGACAGACCTTCAGCCTAAACCTCCCCCTCACTCCGGATAAGCAGACACAGATCCCCTGGCTCTTCTCCTCTTCATGAATACATCTGTGGCCTGAACCACTGACTTTCAACAGTAACTTCATTCTTAAAAGTCTCAAATACAAGCTGGTGAATTAACAGAAAAGTCCCCAACAAATAGATTCCAGTTCAGGACAACAATTAATTTACTCCAGCTGATAAATAACAGGAAAGAACAATGAAAGAAGGTGGAAAATATCTGCACAATGACGACTTTGTGTTATATTTTTTCCTGTTTGAGCTTCATTGTCAGTGGAGTCCAAACCTCAGATGATTGTTCACGTCCCGTCTTCAGTCCACGTTTGAGTGAGGCAACAAAAGCACTTCGGTGAAACTTCAGGACAGTTTGTTTTTTAAAAAAAGACGCAACTTCCCTGAACCGCAGTCAAGTGTTGTGACATAAACATGAAGAGCTGAAAGATGCAGTTTGTTGCATTGCAGGATTAAAACCATGTGGGGAAAAGCTAAACAACATTCTTTTTTCTTTTTACTGAACTTTTTCGTATCAACAATTCTGCAATTTGCCAGTCACCTTGTTTGAAAACAGTTCCTCACTATTTATGTAGAAAAAACAGACGAATCAGTTACGTTCACTTCAAAAGACACTGATGTAAATATGTTGGATGTAACTGACAGCAAAAGCTTTAGGAATGTGGGTTGACAGTAAGACCTTATTATGTTCATGAACATCACAGAAAGAGAGGAGAAACACCAAATATGTCTCCCGTTTGAGATCTTTAACCCTTTAACAGCCAGGCGTCTGGATTATTTTTGTTATTTTGGCTGTAAAAGTGTCATAAAATATGCTAGGAGTAACTGCTTTGCTTCCTTTTCTTCAGAACAACTTCAGCTTTCAATATCTGACAGTTTTTTATGCATCACTGTTTTTTTTGGCTAAGTAATAACAGTTTAAAGTGAAAAAGGTTTTTTCAGGTTTTTAGTTTAAGAGAAAGTGCAAATGAACACAAACACAATAAAACACAACATAAATTTGAACTTTCAACTATGATACATACATACAAAAAACATTTTCACCCCTGGGCTTCCAGTTTCTCTCTCATCGTCACTTCTATTTACACATTTCCAGGCACTTGGGGCCCTTAAGATACTTGAAGAAACATTTAGAAGCAATCCCTATGGCCTACCGTAGTAAGCCAGATATCAATGCAAAGCTTATCTTCTCTAGTTTTGGGAGCAGTTGGAATTTTCTCTCTAGCACAAATGGTTGAAGAGTTACGGTAAAATGAACTGCGTGTGACAACGCTATTATTCGTCTGTGTTCGGACAAGGATTACTCGCGAAGGCAGTGGCCTACTGTAATAAACCATATATGAGGGGAAAGCTCGCGTCGTCTACTCTCAGGAACCGTTTGAATTTTCTTTCTAGTGCAAATGGTCGTGGAGCTAAAGTAATTTGAACAAGGTATCGGTGATACCTTGGAAGTAAAAGGGTTAAGTTAGTTATGGAAGAGTTGAGACATGTTTCGTTCAGCTGAGATTCTGCAAAGTTTCAGAGAAAGTGAAGGTTTATTAGGTGTGAGAGGCTCAGAGACAGCCATTGAGGAAGTGAGTGACACAATTCAAACCCACGCAGACAAATATGAACGCG
>JAQNCA010044430.1:0-12066 GCA_029783725.1 Acanthurus tractus | reverse complement strand
GTGTGTGTGTGTGTGTGTGTACACGTCTGTCTGAGTGATGTTGAGTCTGGACGTGTGTGTTCTGCTTACTGGGTGGGTAGAGGAAGGCGTACGTCAGGTTTCCTGCAGCGTTGTACTGATCACAGCTGGGACTCTGAGATGCTGGGAGTCTGACATCAGCTCTCAAACAGTCCGGAGTCGACGGTAACGGATCCAAGTCAGTCTGAGGGAAGTAGAGTAACGCTTACAGCTGCACCAGAAACATCACGTACTTACAGACAGTGACAGCTCATTTCGATTTTAAGAGCCAAGGTTTCAAAATCCAGCTGCACAGCTCAAGTCTTTGGAATGCAGATGCATAATTAATGCAAGATGCATTTTTTTTGCTTTGCACATCATTAGAAGACAGTAGAAGGTGAAAAGCTTCATCAGACCAGACTCTCCATCGGTTTATCTTTGCTTCTATTAATCCTTCAGTCAAAGAAACTTTACTGAAAGATCCGAGATTTTTCACATTTGTCGAAATGTCAGATGAGTGTGTTTGTTCCTTCGCTGCAAACCTCAAGAACTACCAGGAGGTCAAAATGACACGTCATGCTATTGAGTTGAGCAACTCGCTTAATCAGACAGTCGTAAAAACAGATTAATGTTGAATCCCACTGAATGAAAGTCACTCTGAATGTCCTGCCTCTCGTTCAGGAAAAAACACCTATTTCTGTGCATTTAGTGCTCCCATATGGACATTTTTAAAACTACATTTTGATTTTTTTTATCCTTTGTTCAATACAAATCAGTGCAGCCTGAGAGAGAACCAGCAGTCCTGCATGATTTGTGTTTGCTTGCTGCCTAACTTTAATCACTCAGTCAGTCAGACTCATCCTGCAAAAACTGGTACGAGTTTGATGTAAAACTTAAAGTCTGCCATCAGAAATTAGATCGACATGGCTGTTGTCTTAGCTACATAAAATCTACTCCTATGTCTGTTTAAAATCATTAAGATTATAAAGATTTGAACATTTTTCCAGTTTGAGAAAACACTTTTTCACACATACTGTTTTCTCAACGACAAAGGAGCTCCACAGAGGCATCAGAGCTTTGTGGCCGTAGGCGCTGACGAATCCCTCCTGGTGAAGGACGCAGTAACTCTGGTCGGACTGCAGCATGCGAGGACGACCGAACGGCATGTGCCTCGTCTCTGCGGCGGCCACTGATGGACGAGAGCAGAAGTTCACTCAGAAACATTTGAAACACAACGTCAGACAACATGCAATGTGCATGTCCAGTTAGCTGAACTCGCACAATGTTGGAAATCATCAGGGAGACGAACACACAAACAAAGAAGATCTGATCAGTGCAATTTCCGAAAAGTGCATGCAGCTGAGAGACAGTAGTCGATTACCTCATCAGGAGGAGGAAAGTTACATGCAGTTCAACTCTTCTGCAATCACGCAAAGTCTAGAATTCCCTTTTGTGTTTGTTTTTTAAGTGATTGAAAGCTGAAATTCAGCTCCGTCTCAAGGAAACGCACAACATTTCCCTTTGTGTAATCATCTGCCGCTCCTGATTGAAGAATCCAAAAATAAAGAAAACACTTTAAAGATGTCAGAGACATGAAAGGTTCAGCCTGCTGTCAGTCACATGACACCTCCTCACCTTCCTCTGCTGTCAGATTCAGACGTTCATTGAGAACTGTGGCATTTAAAGGCTGAAGAGAAGAAGAAGGAAAAACACTCAGCCGTTAATGAAAAATTAAAGCTCACTATGGTATACAATAAATAATTTAAAGTAATTACAGTTTAGAATGTAGTTTTACGATCATTACATAAATAACTAAACACATTTTAATTTAATATTCCAATTTCAGATTTCTTATTTGTTGTAAAAAGAATAAATATGAGATTCCTTCGTCTCAGCTTGTCTCTATTAAGTTGCTTGTACCACAAATACATAAAAGCATGGATTTAAAAAAAAAATAATGATGTTGTCGTAGATAAATTAAATAAATTAAATATATTGTCTTTGCAGCTTTTTTTTAAATTGACTGTATCTCAAAAATGATTAGAAAAGAATCAGTTTTTGTATTATCCATGTTGTACACAGCCTCCCCGGGTTTGTGGGAAACAGGAGGTTCAGGTTAAAACTCTTCGTACATGAAAACAGAATCCGAACTGCTGCCTTCGGAACAGAAATTACGCCTTAAACAAAAAGGAAGTGTTTACATTTATTGAAGCAGAAACTGTCAACTCCTCCACACTGCACAGTGTTTCCAATTCATTCATTCATCATCATCAGACTCAAGTGCACGAGGGGTCAAGCAGAGACATTTCTGAACAGAAAACATGGCCGACAAGGCGGGGCGTCTCTGCTCTCTGAGGCAGGAGAGCAAGGAGGAAGTGAGTGTCTTCAGGTGGTCGTCATCGAGCAAACAGTGAAGCTGTGACGATTTATCCTCCGGACGCTGAGCGAGCAGTCTGCACAGGTGCATCGCCTCAGATGAACTGCAGTGCGTCAGCCACAAGTGAGGAAACACTGCACTCCTGACTTTTAAAGAGCTTTTGTTTTTAGTGGCTGGGAAGAGGATGTAACGCCTGAGGACCGAAGCCAGAGATCAGTCTGTGTTTCCTCACAGACTCGTGAGTATTTGACTGTAGTCAAGTATCTAAGGGGCCTAAACCTAAATATCAAGCCATAATTCACATTTCATTTCAACCAACCCCCCCCCTCCCTTTGGCCTGTGACATCACCTTGCACGAAATCATTTTCGAGAATTCAGATCTGCCTAGCAACCGAGCAGGAAGCAAACAGCGACTGCAGTTTCTGAGTAATAAGTGAAACAGTTGATCTCAAGGGCCTTCATTTGGAGCTTTTCACAAGTTCATTGCGACATAATGTGAGATGAGGACACGTTTGGTTTGTTCGTTCTGTTCTGTTCTGTTTTATGGGTGTGACGCTGCTCTATTAATTAGCAGATAGTTAAGCTTGTGCTAGTTTTTCTCAGTTTTGCGCCTTGCAACACAAATCTCTCTCAGGAACACCATTTTCCTTTTTATTCTTCTAAACTTTAAAATCAGTGTAAAGAAAGCTTAACAGTCACAAGCTGCAATGAACTCTTACAAACTATAATTATCCAGAAATGCTGCCGGAGCTAAAAAAGCCACTGACAACGGCTGAATGTTATTTTCTGTTCAGGCATTTCTGCAGCTTCAAGGCTCCAAAAAGAAGTCAAGTGTTAGGTGGCAAACTTGAGTGAAATTTTAATTTTTTTTCCTGTATCTAGTTTAGTTAAAAAAATTAAAAAATAAGCTTAAGACTGCCAGTGATGGAATGCAACACTTAAATACTGTCCAAACTGAGCTGCCTGTGGGTGTGGGTGTGTTTCTTGGAGATGATCGGGAACATTTTTTGGCTTTTGGAGAGGAAACCACAAAGTTAGTTTGTGTATTCACTGATTTGGTAACTGCCAATGAATCTGTTGATTTCTATCTTTTCCTGCTTTCAAGGAACTCAGGTTTCTTGTTGCAACAAATTTCATGTTTATGCTGTCTAAACTTGCTTGCAGAAGAGTTCTTCTGGAATGGATGAATCATCCAAGTGCTCTCAAAAACCGTTCTCATCACCATCGACAATAATCCAGTTGCCCTGAACTCCCCCTGTTTGCAGTTTGAACCAATGGATCCTCAGGGGAAGCCACCATCACTGGCCTGTTCTGTTCGCTCTGTACACTCATGACTGTGAAGTATGTGGACCACACCACATTACACCACATACTGAGAACAAATCAACCACCTTGCAGGGAAAAAAAAAAACATACTGCTCAGCAAAACCAAGGAGCCTGTCGATTTAAAAATACACTGGCAGCCTTTAACACACCAGCAGAGCCCAGTTGGAGCAAGATAAAAGTGTTAAGTTCCAAGGAATCTACACCACAGAGACGCTGGCATGAACAAAAAAATGCCTTGAAGTAATTTCATTTCATAAGAACACTAAAGAAAGAAGAGCTCTCATGCCAAGCTCCCGTCAGCTTTTAGGGAAAAGTCATCGACCGGAAACATCACAGCATGGCACGAGACGTGCAGGAGGCCCGACAGCAGCTTTTTCCATCACATATCAAAGAAATTTAGTTCTGCATGATACAAAATCGGCCAAGAGATTCACCAACAAGGGCAGCAGGTGAAAAATAAAACAGTCTCAACTTTTGCCACTTTCAATAACATGCTGCTGTATCATCTCTCAAGTCAGTCGAAGGTTTCATGCAGCACACCAGAGAACTCGCTCTCCTGGTTTTTACGTAAAAGTCCCTGTAAACGAGTCCATACACTCGGTGGCCATCTTGGCGACGCTTCTGGGCAGTTATTTAGGTTAACAAGACTGGGTTCTGTCTAAATGAACGGGGAGAAGTCTTGTGTCTTTACCCCAAAATAACATTTAAAAATGTTTTTTTTCTCCCATATTCTATGCCTCAACTGAGAGAGACTGTGACCATCATAGACATCATTAAACCTAAATGTTACGTTGCCAGGTCAATACTGTTCACTGTGGCTACAAAAAAATGATAAATGCTTCATTTTCAGGCCATGAGTTGAAGCAAACTGTTGCAAAGCTCCACCCTGCCCAGGGTAAGACACACGATTGGCTCATTAGGTCATCAGTTGAACCAGTCTCTGTTTACACAAGCAGGCCGTCACCCCGTTTCACCTCCAGTAGCTGTAACATTTTTATGACGGCTGAAGGTGAAGTCAGGTGATGTGGCATGAAGAGCCACAACGTCTGTTTATGGAGGAGATCGCAGTGACAACTTACGTAACGTACTCACGCCATGCTCACAACAGTGACGTGCCAGACAAAATCAATCCTCAACTTGAACATGTAGTTTTGTTGCCTGAATTAAGCAAACGGAGCATCAGTGTACCCACCGATGCAGGACAGGAGCAGCCCAGGTTGTCTGCAGGGTCCAGGCTGGTCAGCGGACACTGGGCAGGGACGCTCTGCTCTGCAGGGTGCTGCGGCGTGAAGAAGGGCTCCCTCAGGATGTGGTTCATGCTGCCGTGGGTCCCGTTGTTGTCAGCAGGGGAGATCTGCAGCACGTCTGCATGACACAGCGAGTGTTTAGTTTTGTAAAGACAGATGGCGTGCAGCTCACAAAGAGTTTCGGCTGAGTCGACCTTTAAAATCAACTTGCATGACAGACGTATAGAAACTTGCTTTCACCACAGCTGATATTTACCTTATGCCACCTTTAAAGGCCATAAAGGTAATGCAGGTGCAAGCAGTGACTAGTTTCACAACTATTCATGGTTGAAGCAACAACAGTCACACTAATTTTTACACAAAGTGACACCCTATCTGGCCTTTGTGTTGGATTTTCAGACAGTTTATCTCAGGAAATGTTTTTCAGCAGCCTGGTATCAAACTTAAACAGCAGCAGCTCCCTGCAGAGACTAAACAAAGACAATAACATCATTATAAAGACCAGAGTTAAAGGAGACCAGCTGCTCACTCTGTTTCATTCTTTACCACAAGAAAGCTTGAAGTCTCTGCAGGCTGTGGCTGGTTTTATTGTCACCTGTGCCTTTAGTTCAGTTTTTCCTGGGTCAAAGAGATTCAGCAGCTTCTTCGACAGTTTACCATGGATGGAAAATACCCAGGAAAACCAACAAACTCACCACACATGACATTGTACAGCTCAACGTTGGAAAAGGGCTCGATTTCTTGTTCGGGCACAAACTTGGGTCCGTATGCAACAAACATGGCCTGCAAGAAAAGAGGAAGAAATCCGAGAAATTTACTTTATTAATGAAACAAAACAAAAAAAGAAAATAACGAGAGGATTAAACTGTCTCTCTTATTTTACAGTTAAATCAAATTACAGGGAAACATTCCTGTAGTTTCAGAGGATGTGGAGGTTTTTCAGAAACAGAGAAGAATAATGTTAAAAAGAAATCCTCAGACTCACGTGCATGCTCTCCACATCGTTGTCATAGCCGTGATTTCCACCAGAGCAGAACGTGAGAGTTCCTGGTTTTCTGCAAGCAAACACAACGGTTTCTCAGCTTTAACGTAAAACAGGTCAGATTCAAACGTCACTGTACTGTTTTTCACTTTCTAAGAGTTTCCTGACTAAACTCTGATTTCAATCTGTGGCTCTTTTGTTTGTATGTTTGTGTTGTTTCCTGCAGAATGGATACCTCTCAATCAGCCATTTCGGTTCAACCAGGACACTAACGTCCTCGATGCGACGGCTGTTGGCGAAGTGGAGGCGCTTTGGCAGGTCGGCCTTCAGGTACGGCTTAATTTTCTGGTCTGGCTTCTTGCACTGAATTCACCAAAAACAAAAAAAAAAACACATTTCTTACGAGAGTTTGTTGTGTTGATTCCTCGACATGTTTTCAGACTGAACTCTACTAGACGTTAACTGCTGATAATGTAGGTGTTGGTAAGAAAACTGAACCCTTACTGTCATGTTAGCAACAAGCCCGGCTGGGTCCCCTGTGGAGGAGAAAACGAGTGAAATCAATAATACAGACACAGCAGAAACTTTTTACAGTACGTAACAAATATCCGACTTCCTGCTCCTCCACTTCAGCTGAAATCCCAACAATGACACTTCACTAACACAAACATCTCTTCTGTTGATTTCACACTAAAGGATGAAAACATGATGTAATGGAAGAAATCAAAGCTCCTCTTTTATTTTATTAAGTAACAATTGATGTTTTGTAAGGACTCACTGCAGCACCTAATGATGATACTGTTGCAATTATGTAATGACACATTAAAACCCTCCAGTCAGAGCAACACCAGCTGACACACTGTTTTGTTTGGTCACCGACCCTCAGAAACTGACTGGAAATGAGATGGTATTGAGTTGGTATAACTGTTTGTTAACCTTACTCATGAAGGGGGTTTAGTAATCTGATTGTTCAGCTGAACTTCCATGACCTTGTAACCATGAGTTATCTCAATGACTCATTCTCCCTGGTTTCAGACATCTCATCTCAAAGTAACATAACACATTTCACAAAGGCAAACTGCACGTTATCTTCAATGCTCAATCTTGTTTGTTGACTTTATCTCTGCTTTACTTCAAACATCAAGAACATTATTTCACAAATGTTGTTCTGTTGTGACATGAGTTGTTCTGCTTTGCGACTCTGAATGGATGAAAAATGAAAACAAAAACCAGCACACAGCAGCTACAGGTGGACGGTTAGCACTGAGTAGCTGTGGAGCAGGTAGTTTCACTATGTTTACTCACAGACTTTGTCTTTGTTTGTGGATCTGATGCGTCCGAACGGTCCCTCGTACACCCAGTAGTCTCCGACGTCTCCAACAAGATCCTGTAACACCTCTTTTCTTTCACAACTCGTTTCTTCCATACCTGCAGGAGCAATCAGCTGTAAAGAACACTTACAACCACACACAACCTTCATGTTTATCAACTGCAAATCGACATTTTCACAACTAAATTACATCACAAGTTTATAGATTTTGTTTCTATCCAGGTTCGGTTTGCCCTGTCCTTGTATTTCACCAAAATAATGCAATTTTCTGAACACTATGCAGGGGCTGTGGTCCATGTTCTGCTCAGAATTTCACCACAGTTCGAAGAAAGAACTGGACGAAACACAACAAAAACAGAAGAGTGACTCATCTCTCAGCTGTGACTAAGTAAGTGAAGCTGCAGGATAAAACGATGCTGAGAACAGAACTGGATCACATCAAGGCCGATACTTTGATATGATGCTAAACTGATTAAATTCGAAATTTTGTGAGATTTATTGGTTTTTAATGACTTAGAGTTTTACCATGATCTGCCAGGACGATGATGTTGAGACAGCGGCTTTGACCGATCTGCCGGATGCCGCTCATCAGCTGACCGATGATCTTGTCTACATACATGAGGGATTTAAGCAGCTGCAGAAAAAGTTAGGGAAAAAAACACAAACACATACATTCAGGAGGTGGTAAAACCATCATAATAATATAAATTAGAAACTGTAACAATCATTTGAGTTCAGTTCATCATCACAGTGCACAACAAGCTCACTGAACACACTTTTTTTTACAAGAAATACTGGATCTCCACTGTTTCAGTCTTTAGCTAACCAAGGCTAGCTCAAGAAAGCACGTACAGCAATGTTTTGAAACTATTTAGCCCCAAAATATTAGCTCCACAACCTTTTCTTGTCAGTAAATTGTCTTGTAATAGTTGAAATGGGCTCTTTGTGTCAGTCACTCTCATTCCAGTTGCCGGGCTGAGTCACAGCAAACACCAACAACCATCAGCGATTTTGGTTAAAATTCTACTTTTTGGATTAAAAAAATGCTTTTGCTTTAGCTTCACATGTCCTCTGACTGCTCTGCCTCAATTCTCAGTAATTCACTGAGAGGATTTACAAGAGTAAAACTTTGACTGTCATTTTAAAAAAACAGATGCCGAGCTGTTCCTCTTGCTGTTGGACCGGTGAGCAGTATAATCTGGCTAGAAAGTTGTCAACTTAAAGAAAGAAAGCCCATTTTAAGCCCATTTGTTCTGAACGGTGTGCGACACCTGCACAAACAGACTGCAGCATGGCAAAAAATGTCTCCACATGCATGTTTTCAAGACAAAATATTGTTATGGCGCCCTTGAGTCTTGCTTGTAGTCTGGTGTCTGGTACACTCAGACACTGTTTAGGTGCCAAACTGCAAGATGGCGTGTTTTTTCATAGTGATACGCCAAGCATTACAAAAAACTGTGAGCTATCTGATTATGACTTTATTTGCCACCGTGTTATCATAGAGACACAATGTTTTACAGTCTTATTTGAATAGGTAACATTGAAGTTCAACTTCTGCATAAAGATGCAGAGATTACTTCTGCTGTTTGGTTTGATTTGTAATTCCACATGAACTGGGAGGACAAGACCCTGCAGAGCCCTGTGTTTTCCTATTTGCTCTTTGTTTGTGCTAAAAAGATGGAAAGGAGGTTGTGGAAAGGTGAAAATCAGGCCAGAGGTGAGAGGAAAGTCAGAGTTGTTCACATCAGCATCATCTGAGATCCTCTGAACGGAGCAGTTCGATGGAAATCTGGTTCTGTGGGCGTAAATTAGATAAAGTGTTGGTAGTTTGATCCTCCATGACGCTGGTGTGTCTATGAGCGAGATCTTCACTGTCATCAGTCTGAGTTTGTTTGTGAGTGACCACATGAGAGACTCGTTGTAAAGCCATTTACAAGCTGCAGTTTGTTTGCCTGTTGAACAAGACTCAAGCTGCATTCACACATGTGCTGCCTGGATGAGATGTATGCGTGCATGCTAATGTCCAGGTTTGATGGACTGGATGTTAACACAGACTTTATTCTGTCAGTTTCAGAGTATAAAGTCCATATGTGTAGCCGTGTGAGTAAAGCAAGTCATTGTAGGCAGTAAAGCCTTTAATCTTGGTATTTTCTAAAGAAAAGACCAACAAACAATGAATGTGTCTCCTCAAGTGTTGTTTGTGTAGCCAAGTCAGATTTTTGTCCTTCCACTTTGCCAAAAACCAATAAAACACATGAATGAGTCACAATGTTGTGCTGGCTGCCCTTGTCCTTTGTTCACACGAACACACATGCTGTTCATTTAGACACAAACCAACACACGACGTACGGTTCTCCCCTCACAGGAAGGCTTTTAAGACTTTTCTGACTTTTCCTGCCACGCCTTTGAACGGTTATATCCTCTAAATTCCACGGATGCAGTGCTTGTTTATGAATCACTGCCACTCATGTAAAACTCAGACTTAAGTCACAGAGTGATTCAACTGATGGCTGAAAAGAGGCAGGTGGCTCGTCTTTAGTGCTGGAGTCAGTGCTGATCAGATGATAAATTTGGTTGACAACCACTCTTGACATATTTTACATTCAGGCACATTTACTTCACTGCGTCACCCAGCACTTAAGCAACGGTTCACCAACAGACGATGAGCAGGAATGAAACATTGTGTTTGTCAGAATCGAGCCTCACAGAGTGCTGGAACCGTGTGAAATTGTGCAAGAATAAAGCCAAACAACATGCAAAGTATGCCTGCACGATTCAAGAAAAAATATGAATCACGATTTTTTTAAGCTTTGAATTAAAATCACGATTTTCTACCACGATTTTTTTTTTATTCTCGTCACTACTACCTGGGTTTTCAGCTACACTCATTTTGCGTTCATTTGTTCGCTGAGTTTCCCTCCTCAGAAACTTTCAACTCAACTATTTGATTCTGCGTGGCGTGGATCACGTGACCAAAAGGCGCTTTGTCATTGGATAAGGGAGAAGGCCTTGGAGCGCTTGCTGCCGGCTCTTGGGAAAAAAAAAAATTCGACGTAATTTAGAACTGAAATTGCATGTCGGGGTGAATCTACATCGAGGATCTAAAAGATTAATCATGCAGGCCTAATGCAAAGTGGCTTGATAAATCACTTTGAACGATGGTATCAAGTTCAATCTATTACTGTCCAATTTATTTATTAGAGGTCATGAAAATTCTGCTGATTAGACGTTTAATAGGTCTATCAGCAATAAAAGCATCCAACATTTATGGGGATCTTTAATCTGTAGCCTATTATTAAATGACTTTTAAATGAGCTTAAATGACTTTATAACCGAGCTGTAACAAGCTTTATCTGTGACGGTTTACAGTGGGGTGAACTTTTCTTACCCCTCCGCTGACGGGACCGTAGCTGTGTCCAGCTTTATCGGGTTCCTCCAGATAGAGCGTGAAGAAATCTGGCCTGTCATTCATATCAATCAAAAAGAAAAGGTTCAGATTTGGCTCCAAGAAAAAAATGTGACATTTATGTCGAATGAGAAAGCAGGAGGAACCGACCGTTGATCGTCTGGCAGCAGCAGCCACTGCAGCACCGTGTGGACTCTTTCTTCAAATGGGACATCACTAAAAGAGATGGTAAAGTCAAAGGAGGAGTCAGTTTTCACATTGCATTAATGAGAGGTAAAAGTCTTTGCTGCATCAACAAAGACCACTCCTCATTTAGTGGACGAGTTGTTTTACCTTCTCTGCATTTTCCCACATTGAAGTGAAGCTAAATCTACATTTAAATGCAAACCAGGGGCTCACTTTCATTCTCTGGCTTTTAAATTAGTTCAACCTAATTAGTGTAATTTGAGTTTTGCACATCTTTGCACATCTATGTGCAAAAATCAGCCTAAACTGGTAATTCTCTGCAGTCTTTTAGTAAAAATAAACTCTCATTTGAAGAGTCACAGCTCAGATTCAGGACGTGGATGCGACATAAATGGCTGTTATATTTGACAAGCGATACTCCTGCAGCTTAATTTAAGACCTGTGCTCATTATGTGAACATATGCACACTGAAACCAATGTCCACCATCACAAGCATCACCTGACTGCGTTGCACAATCAGCTGTGATCACGTAATATTTACTTTAACAGGACAGTGCACAACATGATGGTATATCAACTACTCCCAAGCCTGTATAAATACATTTAACTTTTATTGATATTGCTTCAGAGATCTCAAAATGTCACCAAGAACAAAGGTTAAACCAAAGTCAAAAACATCATATACACACACTCACGGGCGTCATAACTGCAGCAGGTTGTCCCGAATGAAAAATTCAGTTTTTTGAGCCCGACTTCACTGTGCGTTTCGACTCACGCCATATTTTCGCCATATTTACGTTCAGCTGCTGCTGATCTGTAACTGCGGGCAGCAAGTTGGAGCGTGCTGAGTGACAATGACGCACAACAAAGTTTGTTTGTTCAGCAAAAAAAACTGTTAACCTGGTTCCTGGTTACTCACACACACATCTGCATGAACACTGACATAAAACACAGCGTGCAACTGACCATTACACGGATATTTTTGAACTGGTTTGAACTGGACGGGATTAAAATATTCATGTCAAGAGCTTACACGATGTCAGCATTATATATATATATATATATATATATATAAAATGCTGTTTGCAACATTAAAACAGCCTGTTGTTTCGTAATAGGGTACGACCAGTTGCTAACTTTGGGCGACTGGGTTTCCATCAGGATGTGAAACCTTATTGCTCACACTGTTTCTGGCTGCTTCTGAGAAACATAGAG
>JAQNCA010044101.1:0-12351 GCA_029783725.1 Acanthurus tractus | reverse complement strand
ACAGTTTACCACTCTCTGGCTGACCAACCTTAAAAGGACATCCTGTGATTGGAATTTCCCCCCACATGTCAGTATTATTGTCTTTTAGTCTCTTGCTAACCTTCTTTATCTTATCTATGTTATAGCTATACCAATGTTAACCAAAATGCTGAAGAAAATTAAAGATAAACATCATTGTTCAGCATTTCAGTCATGATTTCAACAGCATGTACTCTCACAAATTTCAGGCTCATTACTCATCAGATGTAACAGTGAGATCATGTGCTCCATTCCCAGTTTCTAATGCCAATACTGTTTTAACACATTTTATAAAAGGAAACATTTTTCTCCGCCCCCAAACATGTCCTAAATCAACATTCTGTCTGCTACAATGTTGTTGTTTTTTTATTCCCCTACACATCAACGTGGCTGATACAGAAATGTTATAATCAAGCCAGTCATGGCCAGCCACAGGACAGGGTAAAAAAAGAATGTTACGGTCATCCTATATTTTATGTCTCTTCTCCTCCTTTTTGACTTTGTACAGACATGAAAGGCTGCCTACTCCCCTTCAAAACAGAGAAGAAACAAATGAGAAACAGGATTACTCTTTCATGCTATGTAGCAAAAAAAAGTCCCAGTTATCCTTCAGACTCCATTGCTGCTAAAAAAAAAAAAAAAATCGGCCTACTGAAACGCTGCAGCTTTAAGAATCCTTTTCTGCTTTTAAGGGCAATAAATAGAGGTTTGAAAAATGTTCTGTGTTCTGGCATAATGGTAAGCAACACAGATCTCACGTGGCTTCACTCTAACTATGCAATCTTTCTCGAGTCCCATATAATGAGAGCTCAACTTGACAGCTCTGCAGCTCACAAACAGTGGAATAACATGAAGGCGACCGGCTTTGCCATGATAATGAATTCACCCGACAGAAGGCCAGCGTTTAATTTCTCTGTGTGCTCAAGAGCAAAGGAGGGATTGGTAGTAAAGGCTGGAGCAAATTAAAAGATCATCAATGGGTGTTCGGAGATTGATGCTCCTTTGTCTGTTAGAGATGTAAAGTCAATGGAGTGAGCATGTTATCTGTTTAAAGGAGTTTTTTGTTACAAAGCTGGGTTAGAGGGAACTGAGCTGCACTCTCTAGATGAAACGCGAGCATTGTGCAACTTATAAAGCCCTCAGAATTATAATTCCCTAAAGGGATTTAACACAAAACAATCTGCACAAGGATACCCCCCTACACACACATACACACACTAAATCGTTGCTGTCTAATTGTTTATTAGCAAATATGTCTCCTCTGTATACTGTACACTCCTTACAGATTTAGAGAGCTGGAGAGTCCCATTATCGCTGTATTGACTGGTTTCATTGAATTCTCATTACCAGGCAAGCAGCCAGGTGGGGTATAGTATGATTCTAGCTTTTTGTGGGAAGGAGCAGGCCAAGAGCATTTACACCAGGTGAATTACTGCTGTACTGACAAAATGTTATGGTTAATTTGCGCAAGTAATATGGATAAACCTCCCAGGCTCATCTGGGGTTTCTATTTATAATGATTACCAACATATCTGACATATTCGTCGAAATAGCAGCTTATTTTTCAGTACGTCATAATGTAAGTTATGAGCACTTATAAGTGGGAGGTAATGGATATGCAAATAGTCTGAATGAAAAAGTGAACCCAAAGAGAAAAAGATATTTTTCACTCCAGATTTTTTGACTTGTCAAGGGCAGGTATAATTCATAAATGTGTCATTTCTGCTGTGCAAGAATTGAGCCACTGTATAGTTATACTGTTACTGTGCATTTCCTGCAAAGGAAATGTCAAAATGTCTGATAATAAAATGCCTGTGTAATTCATTAGTTGGATATGGCTGAATGGAGCCCTGTCACAAAAATAATGCCTAATTAAGACAAAAGAAAGCTATTTTAACTTCTTTTTCCACACTGAAAAGTCTAATTTCCAATATAGTTACAATGATAATTATGGCTTCTTTTAATTCCAGCCCATCTAGAATCTATCATTGTTGATGGCCTTACTGCAAATGGTTACAGACGTGCTCTAAATTGGTCATTATTGGACCATTTTAACAATCCCAAGAAACAAGCTGAGCAAACCAGCTATACATTTTGCTTATGTCTCCCTTTTTTTGACACCCCGGAACGAGACTAATTCGCAGAGCTTAGAGTTAATTTGCTCTGGTGGATGGGTCTAAACACCCTTCCATTCAGAGAGATTACTAATTCACGAGGCCAATCACAAATGCCTTTGTTATATGGGGAAGGTTTAATAGATTTTAAAAGTCAAATATCACATGTGCTGCTGTTTTGTTTGTTGAGCCAAAGCAACACCACAGGCTTCTAAAACTCAGATCAAAGTGTCAAACTTGGCTAATAAAATATGAATCTAGTATTTTTCTTTTGTTTTTACCCTTTGTTTATTTTTATACCAACAACCTATTAAGACACACATTTTAGTCTACTGGTGAAATTTCTTAACTTTTGTGTCCAGTTTGTTAATTTTCCCGTTTGAATCAGACCAAGGGCCCTATTGTACACTCCTGCCCCCAGGGGTTTTAATTTATTCAGGGGAGTTTCCAGGTCAACCTTTATGACCTTGTTCCAGGAGCAGTAGAGGAATCCTGCTCTGCCCCGCCTAATGTGCCACTGGCGCACAGCGGATTGTCCAGTCAGTTGTGTAGAATCATCATCAATTCATGGGGGTTTCTCTGACCGAAAATGCGTAAACCAATGGGAGAATCCGCTCTCATTCCCTTTAAAGATTGGTTCCGCCATGCGCCAGTAGTGCAGTCGTATTCATTCATTCATTCATTCATTCATTCATTCATTCATTCATTTGTTTATTCCGCTGGACAGGAACGATTCTTAATGAATGTATTGTGCCAGACAGCTCTCAGCTGATTCCCCCCTTAAATCAAATCATTTAGAAAGCAAACATTTCCATATTTTGTCATTTCTATTTCTACAATATATTTTCATCCGTGCAGGCAAACATGCACAAACACAGGCACAAACACAGGCACACACCTAAAAATTAAATTTATTTTGTGAACAGAATACATATGGTAAGTTAATGGTTGATGGACTGTTTTTCTTACAGCTGCTTGTTGATATTGAATTTAAACAAAGAAAGGCTACTCAACAGTGAGCAGACAGAACTCTTGGCTCAGGATTCATGTTATAGATAATAATTATTTAATCCTTGTTTTTCTGATCAAATAAATACGCTGACACGAACAAGGAGGTTGCTCCAACTGTCAGCAGCAGATCTGTTAAAGAAGATCGGACAGTTGTGATCTAGTCCCGGGTGGGGGCTCACATAAATAAAAGGGGTATGTGCATCTTAGCCAAAGAGATGATCCAGAGATACGCAAACTCCCATACACAAGCTATTTACTTCAAATGTCATATTTTGTGATCAAAATTTTTTTCCTAGGACACTTTGCTAACTTTACTAAATATATCTAAAGCACACTTAAATATTTTACTCTGCTGAGAGTCAAAAACAGAAAAGCACAGTGTGTGTGATTGTGGCGAAGTGTGCGAGCACGTTGGCCAACTGCGCGGTATCTTACGGCACAGACTGTTTTACGTCTAAATGACTCATAGGGGTCATTTGACCTCAGTCCACCAGGTGTATGATAGCAAACGCACCAGGACATGCCTCCATTCTGCCTTCTTTCTCAGACCTCCCGCCCCTCGGCACACAGACACCTGCACCACTGGTGCACCGTGTTTGCGCTGCGTGTAGGATAGGGCCCTAAGTCAGCAACTCGGTCTCTTATATCAATCCCAAGACACACTTTCATTTCTCTGGTTGATTAATGGTCACATGCCTGTTTTTTCTAACTGGGTTTTAGGTCTATTAAATTGCATTTATAAGCCTTCTGGTTAGCACCTGTGCATAACGCTCCTTGGATATCGAAAACAAATTTAGGTATCAGACCAATTCCCAAATGCAATTTAGCCTGATATATTCATTTGATTTGTCACTTTGAATGCTGACTACAACCTTTGATTTACTTCTCAGTTCAATCACTGCCAAACTGAAGGCTAGCAGTTGCAAGACAAAACTTCAATTAACACATATCAATGCTTATGAGCATATATACACACACATATATACACACATACACACGCACACAAACACACACACACACACACACACACACACACACACACATATATAAAGTCAAAGAAGCTTATTTCTTTTGTATGTATATAAATATGTGTATATGGTGTGTGTGTGTGTGTTTATATACAACAAACAAACAAAGAAACAGACAACTCAATTAATTATTTTAAAATTATTTTTTAATTCACCTATTGAATTGCAAAATTGAGATTAGACTCTCTAGATTGCTTCTTGTGAAATTTTGGATGCAAAAATCAAACAATGCAAAATAGAAAGTCAAAGAAGCTTATTTCTTCTGTATTTATCAGTCTTAAAGTGTGGGGTCTAAGATGCATTCCACTCACATCTGTCTTGCCTTTAATTAGACCTTTATTCAAGTATTACATCTGCTCACAGCTGTGCACAAATACCACTGTTGTACATGAGTCTCTTTGCTCATTTATCTCTATATTTGCACATTTAACAGTCTTCAACAATGACAAAGACTATGCGAATATAACTATATGAATATGTTATTATGTTTGTATTATATATGTTTTTTTAAAGGAATGATACCTCCATTTCCATGCTTTTCCGTGCATACTGTTCACAATCCTGTTTAAAACCACCTTTTTATCATCCATAGTGTAACAAGTTTGGTTCAGAAATACTTATAGCATTTAGATTTAAACAGATGTATGACTGATATTCCCACATTTTTGGTGAGATTAACTGGCAAGGTAAGTGTGTGGTTGCAGACCAAAGCCACATTCTCTATTTTAGCCTGAAGATGATTCACAGAAATTAATCCCAGTCTGTCAGGGATTAATGTTGCTCATAATTTTATGTCACACACAAAGGACATGTCTTGCAATGAGCTTGTTTATCCAAAGCATTAAAGAATAATCCTTTGAACCGACATATGTTTGCATACAGTAAACTGTACAGTATTCAACAGCAAATTTAAGAAATGAATTTATGCAACATCTTGTTCAGGGATTATTAGCATTATTTTAGTAACACTGAACATTGTGACTTGAATTGAAGAATTGAAGTTCTACAAAAATAATTTTGTTTATGTCAATAAATGTATTTCTTATTTTTATAATAAAAGGGCAAAATGTCCCTGTAATCAAATAAAATAGATTTGCTAAAAGCAAATGAAAAGATAAATTAAGGACGATTACCAAATAAAAGACAAAATTCAGATTACAATGTGTGGCAGCTGCTATGTATTAACTATAATAATTATTTTCTATTTGAATCATCACGACTTGTATGATGTTCTCCTCATCAAATGAGCTGATCACAGCTCGTGTCATGCGATGCCCAACACCTCTGTCATAAATATCACAGGAATACTTTATAAAAACAGTTAAAACCACCTAAACCACATTCTTTAGTTGTAGTATTTCAGTAGATTAATTGGCAACTGTTATGTGTAACTGATACACAAGTCATTGAATTTTTGTACTACTCAACAGTTGGGAAGAAATTTTACAGTGCACTTTATGCCTGGTGTCACCCCTTGATATTGTATATGTATAAAATAGCTTTTAAGAAATGGATGAATAATTTGTCCTTTGAGAAGCTGTGGTTATTTTGGCTTTGACACTGATAAAGGACAAGGACAAAAGATTTAAAATATTTGATGTCAAGCCACCAGCAAAGTGCTCTGGTTCCCCTTTTAAAGTCCAACACAAGTCTCTGTGGACGAAGCATTCTGCAACTCTTATTACACAGTCTGGCTCCTCATCAAATTACAGGTCGATGACTTGTGATTTTAGAATCTTTATTTCTGGACAGTGTGGTTTGATGGTAACAGTAACATGTTAAAAGATTTTTTTCAGAGGAAATGTTCCATGCAACTAATACTGCCCAAAAAAAGAAGAAGCGGTTATGAAAAATGACTGACCGACTACTGCCAATAATCAAAAATACAAAATAACATGGTATGATTATGAACAATGATTAACTTTACACAATGGTTATCACAATAATTAAAACTGGTTCATGTCTTTGCTGGTGTTGATTCTAAAAATTGTGATCACACATGCAAAAAAGACAGGCTCCTTGTGAGGAGACAAACAATTTGTTTTACATAAATTATTCAACCTTGTATTCTGAGCTTTAGTCTGTGTCATCTGTCGAGATGTTTCTGTCTTTTCTTATGTTGTCAGATAAAACACTCTCACTTCAAAGTAGCAATTCTTTTTGATTTGCACCTTAACTGTTGTTGATCCTTTCATGAACATTCTAGCACTTTAGAGGTTTTGCAATGATCAAATACCTGAGTTAGAAAAAAAAAAAGGGGTTACAAAGCTAAAGTTATTACACATTAAAAGTGCATTTGGGTCAGAGTAAACATTACCACACCAAAGGAAGTGTTTCCAATGGGTGTCAGTAAACTGCATAATTTCATATTCTTGTAAGAACAAATCATGAACATAAGTTGGAAAAGAAAAACAAAAAAAAACAAGTGGAATGTCTATTCCCAGCATGACGTATGTGTATATACTCATAGGGGTCTACAATAAGTCTAAAGCAGTGTCTATTACTGTACATTTGTCTCCTCTTGAATCACACGCACAAAGAAACTGTAATTGTTTTAGACATTTAATTATTGTTGCTGTTTCAACAATTTCACATCTTAGTGTCTGCAAATTTAAATTCATTTATTATGAAAAATGATGTAAAAAGTAATATATTTTTTGGCATTCATGCCAGTGCAGCTGTTTCTACAGTGTATCGTCTCTGATAAGCTGTTAATATTGAAACCAATCCAAATAAGACTCATCAGTGTCCTCCTTAGTTTTCTCTGCTGCCATGAATATGCCTTGTATATTAGACCAGCTAACGGAGCCTAACTGCGGCATGAGTGTTCATTTCTCTCACCCAGATCGATCTGGCAATAATATGAGCTCCCCTGATTGTACACGGTCAAATTAGTGCATGTCTGGCAGAGGCAGTAGTTGCATTTGTCAGCTCTCTCAGCTTGTGAAAGCACCGGGGCTGTTAAACAATTCATGGCCCCGATCACAACATGAAACTCTTCACTGCTCAAGACTTTGTCTGCTGGTGTTAATTGGCCAAAAAGAGAAGCCCAGTATGCTGCTGCGCCTGCCATCAGGGCCAAGGACGGATGTAGAAGCATTTTTAAGTTAGGTTCCATCTCTTTCACACATGTCAACATACTAAGAGGTTCAGATAAATACATAAAAATCTGGCGTCTGGCAGGACGGAAATTTGTTATGAATTTATGAAGCAGTGTTGAGGACTGTACTTCATGTACCAGCCTAGTGTCGGAGAACAGATTGGAGTTGAGGGGAGGTGGGGGTTGGTAAGAGCCCTGTGCATCATTCAGTAAGATCCGATAAAAAGATCAGAAAAGCACAAAGTAGAACTGATTTAGGAGAAAATCAAGCATGATTCCATTCACACGGGCAGTTCAGTGAAGCTAACGACTGGTTCCATCTGTAGTTTACTATATAATCACACACACTGTTGTTCCTCACTGCAGGATAATAGTACCAATTGCTCAGTCAGAAATCAATAATTTATTAAATTTAAGAATTTTATGGTGCCTAATGATGTCTGATGTTTGCATATTGTGCAACTTAGAGACAGCAGTGAAAATACTTTTTAAGTTTAAATTTTAAATAATTTCTTTTTGAAATTACCAAGGGGTTTTATAAAAATGAAGAAAAAGAAAAAAACAAACTAGCTGAAATTTTATTGTGGTTTTCTTTTTGGTACAGCAGAAGGCCATGTAATCACAGACATTTGAACAGGCTGTGGGGCTTTTATCTAAAGCAGCTGGACAAAATGCTTCAATAACACTGACGGGTAAAGTGGATCTATTAGAGGTCTATTTCTGCCCTCATGGACATATAGGTCTGGAACAGGGTATAAAACATTCATAAGATTTTACTAATACATGCATATAATGCCCATGCAGTGCATTATTTCTGTTTCAGTGGGCACATCATTAATCAGAAGTCGCTGTCTATATTCCATGTAAGGGCTGTGTCTAGACCTTGTATGGACAGACTTTTTCACCAGATCATGGCTGAATGATCAAACTGGCTCAAGCTATTGCAACTTAACCATTGTAACGACACGTTTGGTTGCTAGGTCGTGCTGTGTGACACAGCCGCCATTTAAGTGCTACAACACTGCTTAAGTTTGCATTTCATAATTAACTGTGCGGATCAATAAGATGTTCGGTCTGAATTATATTGAGTAGTCACTGCATACAATAATGAAATTAAAACGGGCATCTTTATGCACTATGAATCTAATTTTCTAGTTATTTAACACTACCAAAAAAAACAAACAGTTTCCTCCTCTAAACTAAAACTCCCCTTTGTCAGTGTGTAACAGAAGTTTGCATTGCAGCACTCATTGAACCTCAGCCCATACTGATTTCAGCTTCATTTGGAATTTCAAATTCATTAACAAATAAATTCAAACTGATCACACATGGTTTTACCAGACATTATCTGTAGACCTTAGCTGTTCTGGTTATGCTGAGGCTCTACACTAAGATAGTGAACATGGTAGATGGTCAAGCACTACTTTACTGGAGTACAGCTTCACACAGCAGCTAGGAAAATTACATATTAATTGGTCAAGATAAAAAAAAAATATATAAAATAAAATAAAAAGATGACGAAAAAACTAACAAGCAAGAAACCTCCATCTTGTTATCATCAGTATCCTGTTTAGATTACTAGAAAATCTAACAGTTTTAGCTTGGCACATATGTCTTTGACTGAAACAAGATGAAATGATCTTTTTTAAAAAAAACTGAACTGCAGTGAACAGGCCAGGTGAAAAGGCCACACATGCCTACTGTAACTTAAGTACAGGGTTTTACAACAAAATAAGACTACTGAAGCACAAAATCTGGTCAACATTTAAAGGACGATGCTGATTGCTGTGGTTATATTCAACAAAAATACCCATCTTGCACTCCTTTTTACTTTGCATATGGTCAAAATGATACACTTACATGAGTATTCACAGGCTATGATAAATGACAAGGTGCTTAGCCTGTATTGCTGAAGCTTTCAAGGCTTGTATAACAGCTTCTTTCATGCAGATATCAGTAATGTCAGCTTGGAGATTAAGGCTGAATAGATTTTATGCACGTCACAGTGGCTCGCATGTTCCGTAAAGCCCTGCTGCCTCCAACAAACATCTAAATTTATCCAGGCGACAAAGTGAGCTCACTGTTCTCCTGGTCGCCTTTTGAAGACAGTCTTTCCCACGTGGATGCCCTGCTTTTTGTGCAGCCACCTGCTGTCTCCCTTTCAGCAACCTATCTGTCATAATTGCTTCTTTCCTTATATGCCTTGTCAAAACAATTTTTCACCCATTTTCCTTGCAAGGAATTAACATGAAGACAACTCATTTATAACCAAAAGCAGTAATTATGTGCTGGAAGCATTTATAAGAACTGAACATGTTTGCTGTTCTGTGTTGTTATTATTTTCTCTGTAATTGTGTTTTGCAGTTGACAAAATTAGTTGATTATTACCTTCAGCGGTCAGAGATTGCCACCATGATGTCTGATTTCCTGCGGTGGAATTACATTTGTTTGACTTGTGGTGGTATAATAACAGGGGTCTTTTACTGATATTTTGAAACTTATCACAGTTCAGCATTCAATGCACACGCTGATTTTGCAACACATATGCATGTGTTTACACGTATCAAATCATTTATGGTATGATTGCTTTAAATGGAGGGGTCTGTAATACATGTTTGAGCACAATAAGGTGAGAGTTTTCTGCAATATTAGTATAAATGAAAAGTGCAGCATCACAAGGCCACTTCTCAAGCCACATTTCCAAAGATTTCTCCCTTAATAGCAGAGTCTCGCACCACAGATTGGCCTAATTGAAGTTTCACTTCACTATAATTTATTTGTTTTTTTAAAATTGTCCCACATAAAACATAAAATAAAAATGCTTAAAAAGTGGCTAGAAGCGTAACTACTCTTTCACTCTTACAGAGAAA
This sequence comes from Acanthurus tractus, assembly GCA_029783725.1. Taxonomy (NCBI): domain Eukaryota; kingdom Metazoa; phylum Chordata; class Actinopteri; order Acanthuriformes; family Acanthuridae; genus Acanthurus; species Acanthurus tractus. The sequence goes on along the minus strand of JAQNCA010044101.1, from coordinate 2,210 downwards.
TTTTGGATTTATTAATCATTAGCCTCTTGATACCCAAAAGGCTGTGTGCATCGATATGGCAAATGTTAGCAAAAGAGTAAACAGTGGACATAGCATAAAAGTTTGCTATAGTTGTACTTAAAGAGACTGAGACTCAAAGGGGTCTGTTGCGCAATAAAAAGCAGCAATAAGTAATCAAATGGTAAGTTTAGTGAGTGCAGTGTACATGGATGTAAAAATTGTTGTTGGCACAGAGCGAAAAAATGTGAGTAGATTCTTAAGCAATGGGATGATGACGCCCTGATGCAGTGGGTGATGTTAGGTAAAATCTCTCTGCCTCTGGCATTGTTAGCATAGCTGCAATCCAACCTGCACTCTAATTGGCTCCATTACATGGAGAGCTATTTGAAACTTGTGGTGAGCCATTATTTCAATCAGCATGTAAACCTCTGTTTTTGGATGTTATCAGCTCAATTCCATTTGTATCATGTAGCACTGTGGTAAATTAAAAAGCCTAATATCGACACAGATGCTAACAAAAGACCAAAACCATCAGCATCAAGTGAAAGCATCATCAGTCGCCAACTGAAGCTAAAAGCATGAACAAACTGCTTCAGCACAAAAAAAAAGGAGCCCCCAAGGTCTGACACCAGGAATACTGCAGGATTCTATCAGCCTTAATTGGCTAATAGCTTACTTTGATAGTCAATACCTTTTAATGTCTGGTAGTGTCTAATTGCATTTTTTTCCTCTGCCACAAACTTTTTAAACCAACAATAGACCACGGTCAGTCTAATGGTTTAATGTTGTCTGGGTAAAATAAAATGAATGTTTGAAGTGCAGTCAAATATACAAGATTGGAAGAGGAAACAATACTTTTAAATAATTTTTCTATATACAGACATGTTGCTGTGTTGTGTTTATTTTCAGTTTGTTGAGCAAGCATCCAAGTGCTTTCACAGGCTAAAATCTAACATGAAATTGTCATTATTAGTCCATATAGATGCTTTTCATCACAATGGATCGATGGTCTGCCCTTGCTGGTGAGCTAAAGTTAGCAGCCAGAGTTTGTCTGTGACACTCTGTCTTAAACTGTAGGTCAAATATATGTAATGGGTGATTGATTAGTTTATGACCTAAGGTAAAAAGCAGTCAATTTTAGAAAACCTAAAATTATGATTTATGACTTCTTCTTAAAATTACATATTAAGTTCAGTGGTCCTGGACTGAACCCTCCTTTGACAGCATCTTAGACCTCCAGAAATTGTTCAGTAGCGGTAATGAAATTGTCATTACTCCCAAAATGGTGACCAGTGAGCTCCTTATCTATCTTAAGTGGTAGCAGTGCGAGTGTGCCAAGTCAGGCGAATACAGCAGATTGGTGAGTTCAAATCTACATTTCTGGATGACTGCGTGAAGACCAATGGTGTTCAATTTCTCAGACAGTGCTGACTACAATTTTTATTAACCTGAAATTTCAATACGACTGAAGTCTTAACTTTAAACTCTCTGTGTAATCACTCAGAAGTGAACTGCACTTCTCTGTGAGGAGAGCAGCTGAACTCATCTCCTTTTCCCTTATGCTAAAAAGTTATCAACAATCCATCAAGCCAACATTATGTAACTATTTAACCTTGAATTAACTGCTTAAGTGTGATTTCGATGAATCGTCAAATTTGATGGACTGGAAAAGGTGAATGATGACACTGTCTCAGTCATTTTCCTGTAACTGGGTAAAGTATAATTTTATGGAAAAAAATGCTTTCTGGTTTGGCCTCTATTGTTCTCCAACTGCTTTCCCTCAACTGTCAGAAATGTTTTCTGAAATAACCTGTAAGTTCTGCTTCTCTGGCTTTTGGCTGGCTCTATAAGTCATTTGACTCACTGATTACTCGGAGAACCAAGGAACATTTGTTCTCTTACTATCACAGCAGCTTTGGAGCACCATGATGAGGAGATTTTTTAATGTCTGATACCAGCGGAGAATGCTGTTAAGGAGCGAGGCGGAATGAGCAAGAGAACCATAGCAAGGTGAGTTGGCATTGAAAAACAGACTCACCAGCCTCAGCAGACATCTTGACAGAGGTCAAGCTATAGAAAAGGATGTTGCAGTTTTAAGTTGTGAACAATGCTTGTGCAAACTTTGGCTGCCAACTTAACCCTAGAACACTAACGTCGGGTGATTTTCACCCACACAATTCTTGTCATGTGATTTTAAAGGGTCCCCCATG
>JAQNCA010043876.1:0-12366 GCA_029783725.1 Acanthurus tractus | reverse complement strand
ATAATCACTTTGGTCATTAGATCAGAGAAGCCGAATATATACTCCGGATCGGAGGCCGTGGCTGTTTGTGGTTGGCTGAGATGTGAACTAGTTAGTTTGATCACTATTCCAGCTGCTGTCAGGTTGAGTTTCCATTACGCCTGACAAACGTCTTTGATCTGACATCAGATGTGACTGGACAATTAATAAAGATACAAACGTATATGCTGGTTCAGACGGTTACATTAAATAGTGGTTGTTGTGATTTTTATTGCATTGAAATGTGCCTGACACTCTGGAAACCTGCCTGCAAGGTTTTGGTGACGTGTGCGCACTGCGCGCCTGTCAGCCAAATTACCGCTTCACCTGCGCCGAGAATAGACCAGGTCGGAGTTGGCGAGCTTTCAGCGCACCTTCAGCGCAGTATTTTGGCACGGAATTGTCAGTGTGCCAAGCTGAATCTGTGGACAACTCCCCCTGGTGCGCCGCCACGCCCATCTCGGCGCACCCTGGTCTACCAAATTGCCAAATTGGCTGCGCACGTCGGTGCGGCGGATGAAATTACCACTGCGGGGGGTTCGCCAGGCTTCGCTGCCCTGCGCTGCCTTGCATTGCGCCGCCTTGCGTTGCACCGCGAAAATAGAGCCCTTAGAGTCAGTCTGATTTATTCCGTGGCAGGAATTTGTTTAGTACAACATAAGGAAATTGCCGGAAAATGGCCATTAAATTAAAAACTGCTGACTTTCATTTGGGTTTATGTCATGGCACCAAGAGACCTTTTTGTAAGAAATGACACATGAGCCTACCAAATTTTGTACATTTAGGAGAAATGCACTGTGAGGGCTACTTAGTTGTAATGTTGTGGGTCACGATTTAGCAACTAATCGATGTCAAACTTTGACACATATCTCATATGTATATGTTCAGCAGTTCAGACGCGTGGCAAGTTTTGTGATTTTCTGCACATCCCATGAATATGCTGCACCACCACAGTTATGTTGTAACTCCTGTCTGATTTCATGAAACAGCATATCATCATCACGATGCGCAAGCTTATCTGACCAAATTTTAGAGGGTTTTGAATAATCAGCTAGAACTGTAGAATGATCAAGGGGGAAACTGAACTGAAACTGAAATTCAGCTCTGAACACACAGCTTACAATGACCAACATACAGCAAGCGTAGGGTCCCTCTCTCAACAACTGTAAAACATCATACCTGCTACTATAAAGTGTCACTGTCGTAAAACTGCCGTAACAGTCAACATCGCTTCACATATAAAACCATTTATGACAGAACAAGCATATATAAGTCAATCATACCATTTCCTGTTGCCAGTGGGTGACACCATGCCTGTGACAGAATATTGACATGTAGATGTGTTCAGGTCAGGATTGTTAACAATTATAAAAATGAAGCCAGGCCATCTCCCTCCCTGCTGCAACATAGCAGTGTGAGCATTGCTACCTGCACCCTAATTGTTGGGCAACACCATGCATACTGTGATGTAACTGGGATAGGTCAAATAAGAGAATTCTTTTATTTTCAAAAGTGGGTGTCTTATTTTGTATTTAGAGTTTCCTGTTTAGCTGCAGTTGCGGCTCTTTTGAAAGTTTAAGAGCACATGTTTGATTGTTTTCATCTCCATCCATCCGTCTTTGTGTGTACATGGGGGCATCACCAGTAAGTACATTTGATTTGAATAATTAAGAACAATATTATTATTTGTGTATTTGTTGGGGCTGTGTTTATTTGTGCATTCACCTACCTGTATTTGTTATTTGTTTATTTCAGTTTTACCTTTGCTTCAATAAAATTGGTTGCCAAATATAACACATCGCCTGTCCACTGGAGGAAAACTTTTTGAAGAAATGAGTTTAGCTTGCTGTTTCATGTTGATAAGAACAGCGCTCATACCATTATATCCCATTGGGTGGCAACACCTCCCCCTTTCCTCTCCATCTGATCTCCCAATTGCTCTGAACTCCTGATTTTTTTTTTTTCTTTTAGGCTGCAGTTAGTGTGTGTGGCTAGTCATGTCCCACCACACCCTAATCTCTGCTGCTCTAATCAATGGCTCTTTGGCATTACAGCTGGTATGGCTCTTTGACTTAGTGCTCTTTCTGGCCCATGTCTGGCTGCCTTTAGTTTTTTACTGCTGAACTGTCCATTTTAGTATTCTGGTTTAGATGTCTTTCTGAGTGAAAGGGATATTTTACCTCAAATTAAAATTCCATGCACTTTCAACTCACCACTATTTCAAGGCTTTGATGACATTTTCTAATCCACATATCCCTTCTGGAGTTTCACTGCATGCTGATACAGTGTAAGCCTATGTTACACTGTAGAAAATGATTGGCCAACTTATCTCCTGTGCAACATATTTATTAAAGCCTGTGCCCTACCGGGAGAATAGCTCTATTGTTATTGTACTGTTTCTTTTTCCTATTAGAGCTCCAGCCCTACCAGGAAAGGGCTCTATTGTTATTCAAGCGTTTGTTTTTAGAGCCCGAGCCCTACTGGGGAAAAATCACTTGCTGATACCCCTGACCTAAAATCAACAGGAAGTTTGCAATTTGATTTTCAAAATAAAATTGACATCTAAAATTTCTTGTTTTGTTTTGGATTTTATAAGCCCTCAAAGTTGGAGTTGCAACACCACCTTGTCTGTGTCTCCCCATTAAAGTCAACAGGAAAAAAAGTGACTTGTGTCAAACTGAAGTCTAAAGGAAAAGTCTGGCTGCTTTGAAACTTATGCCTATGGAAAGAGAACGACCATCCCTACTAGAATATGAAAAGTTTGTGTAGATTTGAAAAATTGTGTGGGATCTGTGAGTTTTTCGAAAAACGTTTTCTCATTTTTCTCCCCTTCTCCACTCTGGTCATGTGACAGACTCTAAGTGCTGGAATTCCACAATACACACCCATTATAAAATCTGAGAGGGAGCAGAGAAAACTATAAAACTAAAACTGATAATTCAAAAACTGTACAAGATAGCAAAAGCATGTAAATACAAGATTTAGAGATCCAAGTCTTGGACCCATTTAAATTTTAATAAAGTCTGTAGTTCAAACTATGTTTGACCGGTCTTAGCTCAAAGAGCTGTGGGTTTGATGGATTTCTCCATTGGACTGTACTCTGTCTGCGTGTGTGGCAGGATAGCGCGTCATTCCGCACGGTGAGGGGCAGTGTGGCAGCGAAGGGGCAGTGTGACAGGCAATTAGCGTGGGTCATCTATAAATAGATCTGGTCGGACCCTTCTTCTTCCTTTCTGTTTCCTCTTCCTCCTTAACAGAGCTGACGGCTGTATGTGGCCGCGTCCCGCGGGCTAGCAGATCCGGTTCGCAACAAAGGTATGCATGCTCTGTTCCGCTCAGTTTATTGTTTTTATGGGCCCCGTGCTTACTCCAGTTTCACTCCGTCCAGCAGTGTGGGGGTGCCGAGAGCTGGGCTGTCTCCCTGGGGCCTGTGTGCGCGGTGCGCTTTCTGTGGGTAAGCCGCTTGGTTGTCTGCCTTTTCTTGTATTAAGCTGCTGATGGTCTTGTTAGCGGTACTGACCATTGTTCTCTCCCAGCCATCGCTGTCGGAATCTGGCTGTGGGTTTCCTTCCCTTGCCGCTGTGACATCTTGATCCTGCTCTCTGGTAAGAATCGCCCCATGGCGACAACTTTTAATTACCATAGTGGCAGACATTTAATTAGCTGCCATTATTTCTTTTCTTTTTGTTACTTCTTTCTTCGGATTATTATTGAGTTTCTGAGTTGTGTTTGATTTATTGTTTAGAAGTTGTTTTTTTCTTATTTGATAACTTGGGTTCAAGCTCGTTTTTTATTTGGTTTGTTGATATTTGGTTATGGTGCGTGTGAGGGGTTTACTTTAGTTTTATGTTTTTAATAATGTCCTTTTCTTTTGACAGGTGCTGTCTTGGTTTGCAGTGACACGGGTGCAGTATAGTTTGGATCCTTCCCCTCTTTTTGTTACTGTTGTCGTGGTAAGCCCCAGCCCTGTCTTCCTTTTCTTTTTTGGTAACCTCTGATTATAATTATTATTATTATCATTGGTTCAATTTGTTGCTCATTTTAACTAAATGTTTTATAAAGGTATTTTATAACTGGAAATCACGCTCTTGTCCCGTGGATTTCAAACTGTGAGCCCTTGCCTTAAAGTGAAAGACTGTGAATCTCAAATCCTGTTTACATCCTAGGGTGAAAGCCCCCAGGTGGCGTTGTCTACAACTTGCTATTCCACTCGCCTTGCCACATGTGCATTTTTGTCTCATTCCCACACAGCTGTCAATGTTCATGTCCATCAAACTTTTGACCTGTTCACTTGCACATCCTCTGTTCTTTTCAAAATAAAAGCACCAAACTCTTTCAAAATAAAAGCTCTTGATTTTAGAAAATTGACCCAAAATTGTTAAAAATGGGAAAAAATTAGTAATTATCTCTAATGCAAAGGATACCTACCTCGACGGGCCAGAGTGCAAGGGCTCCACCAACACTGCTTGCAGCTTTAATTTTTATTTGTATCACTTACCCAATTTATTCGTAGATTTCTATAATCATGTTTAAAATCAGCATATATCAATTTATAATAGGGGCCTTGACTTGCTCTGCATTGTTTTTTAATCCAGTTTGATGCATTAACAACCCAGGGAACTTTTCTAGAGATGGCTGCCTGCATATTTTTAACAAAGGCAAACATAACCAGATGCTCAAAACCAGGGCACTAAGGCCTCCCCACTCCCTCCTCTTAAACAACAAATCACGTTTTGTGACCTCTCCAGTGGTATCCCAAAACAGGTTCACACAAGCAATGTGTGAACCTGTCACAATTATTTTAACATACTATGAGATGGAGTAAAAATATTTGAAAGAAAGAGAAGTTTAGAGAGAATATGTGTTTTAATGACAATAGCTCTTAGTTTATGGTTAGTATCTTTTTTTTTGCCATTTCTTCACTTTTTCTTTAACAACACAGTCATAATTGCATTGTCAAATCACATATTTCATTTTCTTGTTTTATTTGAATGTTTAAGTAAGTTGGGTTTTTTTGTTTTTTTTTACACTCTACCCCTATCTATACTCCCTCTGTCTTTCTATGATTTGATTTTGCCTCATACAACAGGTCATACAGATCCAGATAATTACATAAAACATCCATCTCTAATAGATTTTTTCATAATGACAGTAACGTCATCAGCATACGAAATGACTTTAACGTTCCAGTGATTATTGCATGTTTAACAGTAACTAAAGGGTCTGCTTTTATTGTTTTAATGAAAGGGCTTATTGCCAACACATAATGTGGAACTGAGTGGACAGCCTTGTTTTCCGCGTCTCTCAATGTTAAAAGACTCAGTCAACATTTGCACAAACATAAGATATCCTATAAGAACACTTGATTAAAAACACTTAAATACACTTAAATACACTCGATTAAATACATAAAGGCATTTGGGAAGCCATGCAGTCACACATAAGGCATCCTTTAATTGCACATGTTTGTTCTTTCTCTATTTGATCCAAAATATCATGTTATCTATTCATTGTTATCCTAGCTAGTATTTTGTAGTCTCTGATCATAATTGTCAAGTGTCTGTGGTTATTTACATCTATCTTGTCACCTTTCTTGTATAACAAATATATCACATCTTCATAAAATAAGGCACACAAAATACCATTGTACAGATATTCATTATACATGGGTGTGAGGAGATTTAGCAATTTATCTATATACAACTGACAAAAATCCGTGGGGAGGCTGTTGGGTCCAGGACTCCAGGACCCACATTTAGTTGTTGGATTGCCTGAAAACACCTTCTCTTTCCTAACCTCACCCACTAAGGTATCAAAGTTCAATGAGGTGAGTCTGGAAATTGATTTAAGAAGTAGTTTAACACATCCAAAAGCAATTTTAATGTTTTATAGGAGTCCTTACATAAGTCTTTGATCATTTCTCTTTTCTGTGTTTCATCATAAATCATGATTTTTTTTATATACTTTATAAATTTACTTTGAATTTGCTTTCGTCCTGACTTAAGTGCATATAATAAATAACCTCTGTTGTTCATTTCTGTCTGTTTACCAATATTACACAGCAGTTCGATATTTAAGTTATCAATTTCTAACTTTAAATTTGACACTAAGGCTTCCTCTTGAGAAGACCTTTGTTTTATCTGTTTTAAAGTTTATACACTGATCAAATAATGAATCATATTAGATATTTTTAAGCTTATTTAATTTCCTACTAAAATCATCCTATACTTTAATATTTCCATAATTTAATATTTGATTTGGTGATGTATTTATTTGTATTTAATTCTGCTACTAAATTGTTGTTTTTTAAACACTGTGTATTCAGTTTCCAGAGGTTGGTTTTAACTGAGGTTTCAAAAGTCACAGAGACTTTAACCTAGAAATGGTCAGAGAAAGTGCTCAGAACTAAGATACAAGATACAAGTGACAGGAGCCCTCTAAGCCCTGATTTTTTTTTTCTTTGAGTCAGATGCAGTACACATAACATTCTGTATGGTTTGGACTATTATTAGCTTAGATTTCTCTTACAGCTATAGATAATTCATTCAGGTTTTCAGTGGTTATGGGTATCCTGTGTCCCTCTGGGCCTCTGGGGCCTGTGTTGATCCTGCTGGAATGCTACAGGTTTGTTGTGTCTGTGCCCCTTCAATGACTGTAGGTGTCTTGCTGTTAGGCTGTTGATGTCTGCATTGTCTCTCAACAAGAAAGGTTCTTTCCAAGGATTCATTCATTTTCCTATGGCTCCATAGGTGATAAAGGAGAAGACCCACATAATGCAGAGGGACCCCACTGAATTCTGGTGCAGGGTGGAGGTGTTTTCTTTCAGTGTCATGTGTGGACCAAAGTGGAACAACCCTTACACTTGACTGCTGAATTCTTAGTGGGAAGGATTTGTTGTGGTTTAAACCAGCAGGTGCTTAGGCCATTCCTTTTTTGGAACTCATTCAGGTAGACCCAGTCACCTAGTTAGATGTCATGGCGCAGTTTTTCATTGGGAGAAGACTGAACCGATGATTTCATGGAGTGTAAGCCTGTGCTTCCTATTTGGTGTGTACCTCATTGATATCATAGCTAGAGGCAGTAGCAAAGTCCATTTTGATCCAGTTTCAACACACAGTTTGGTTAGTTTGTTTTTCATGATGCCATTTTGTCTCCCAATTAGTCCTGAAGACTATGAGTGATATGGGCAATGCAATATTTGTTAAATACCCAGTGACTTACAGAGTTCATACATTATTTGTCCAGTGAAATGACTTCCTCAGTCTGATTGATGTTGTGTGGAATGCCAAATCTTGGGACAATGTCTTTTCATAGGCATTTAACTACTGAAGCAGAGTCCTACACAAGTAGTCACATAGAAATGCCCCCAACTCCCACAGTTCTCACTGTTTTTTTAATAGAACAATTCAATAGATTTTGTTTGTTTTAAGGTCAAAAAAGAAGCTCGAAGGAACGATGTGAGTTTTCCATTTACATCAACTGATGCTCTTCACTTGATCTTGCCAATTTATTTTATGAAGCTTGGGTCACATTTTCTACTGTTTCAGTTTCATCACTGTCCTGACATTTGTGTTGGTCTTGCTGTGGGGTTTGTTGGTCTTTTATCTGGTTGTTTAATGGAGGGAAAAGTTAGATTGAGTCTTTTATGTGGGCAGTCCCTCACTTAATGATTTGGCTCAGCACAATTGAAGCGACTCTCGCATCTTTTTTTTTTAAAGGTGTGATGTGATTCTGCTCGTGTTATGCTTGATCACTTGACCCTGTTGTTGTAAGCGCCACTTTCCCTGTTTGAAGTTTCCTCTGCCACTGCATCCCCCTCTGGTTGCTCTACCTGTGTAGTGAGACGCTTGAGCAAACAGCAGCATTTTATTTTCTTTGTGCCGTGTTGTCCCAATGGAATTGTGCTATTTCTACTTCTGACTTGATTCTTACATGTCTTTGACGGGACAAAGGTATTTGATTGGATCTTTTTGTTTGTTTAAATGTTTTTTAGATTGCCCATATTACTGAGTATGATGGAATTCCCATCTGCATTGTGTTTTAATTTTGTTTTTCTCTTTTTTTTCAATAAAGATATATTTTTTTCTATTTTGTTCTGTGAGTGATGCTATATGGTATTCTTTCATTAAATTGATTAATTGATTGACTAGATTGTGTACCTTGGCAATAATGTTCAATACCTGTTAACAAGTAACAATTTTTTTTCTAAATATGTATGGGTCACATGTCTGAAAACAAATCTGGCACTGCTGTTGCAAATGCTTTTAAAGACATTTTGAGGGAGGGTCGTGTGCTTGCAAAACTGCAAGTGGACACAGAGAGAGTTTTATGAGTAGTCTGGTGGTACAGCAATGAATAACTCTGTATCTATTGCCTGACGGCAGCGAGGTGAACAGGCTGTGGCTGGGGTGGGTGTTGTCTTTTAGTATCCTTTTGGCTCTGCACAGGCACCTCACCTCCCCAATATCACTGATGCTCTGTAGATGGATACTAATGTTGGGACCTCGCCCATGTCTCAAACAAAGACAAACTCGCATGAACCAGCAAACCTAAAGAACAATAGCGGCCTGCCAAATTTGCGTCTGTCCGGTACAGGACCCCTGGGGTGAGTTTATTTTCAAATTCAAACTCAATGTCCCTCATTGGCCGAGACACGGCTTCACCCAGGTGAAATCCACTGGAAGCCCCCTGACACAGTCTAAGGCATATGTCGTGGTGCGTTGCGCTGTTCCCTGCAATCCCCGTGTGACTACATGTAAAAGAAGGAGCTTCGGGAGCAACTTCGAGACAACATTGTGCAACTATGACCCAGGCCGCAGTTCTTAGCTTGCTGGATGAGTGAGGAATTGTTTAAGTGTTCTGTTAGACACTTTCTTTTGGATCCTTCTGCAGACACGGAGAAAGAACCCTTCTCCTGAAGCAGACAAGCCCGCTGAGACTCCGCTTCTTCATACGGGTTAACTCCGCTGGTCCTTCTCTGCCACATCGAGGACAGCCAAACTTCATCCTGCTGTAGGACGCTACAGCTGCCCCGCTGTTCCCTAGATCAACGGATCAGCAACGCCGGGAAGCACGCTAGTCGCTACAAGCGACGTCAAGTAAGAGAGCTTTTTCCTGGGCAGAGAAAGTTAACGTAGCGTGAAATTGGAACTGTGTATGTTATTTGTTTCAAGGACCGCCAAGTCTGTTTTCTTTGTGATTAAAGCTGTTTGCCGCTAGGAGCTGCTTTGTTTGATCTGCTTGATCTGCTTATTGTGCTGCTAGCCGTGTGTCATGCGTATGCCCGCAATATCTCGACTTGCTAACTTAAACAGCAATCAGTGGACAGTAGATGAGCGTCAGCTCGTTTATTGACCCCTGGAAGATAGTAAATCGAATATTGCGCCATCCACGAGCATTTCCTCAAGCCACTCTGAAGTGCACGTGCTTCTCTCTCTTTCTCTCTCTCATTTACTAACCGCACACACAGACACACACACGTACATGTACATATGACTACACTGCTTCCCATAGTGTACACATTATCCTGTGAGCAATCTTAGGAGAGCCCACAACCTCCAGTGTACACGACCCATGTAGTATAGTTACCCCTTTTGTGTGAGCATTCAGTGTGTTCAGTTTCGCTTTGCGCCATCTGGTGTGTGCTTTTAAGGAACACGTGGAGCAAGCGGAGCTGCAGCCATTGTCTCGCTCAAACTTAGCGCGTCACTTCCCATTGATACCTGATGTGACATGACGTGACGTGACATAGTCACGCCGCCATCTTGCCCACTTCCTCCCCCCTTCCACGCTTCCTCTCTCTCTCCCTCACACACACGCAAACGCACACGCACACTCACACTCATACACACACACACTCATACACACACACACACACTCACACACACACACACCTAGGTACCCACTCAAACACGCTTGCCTGGTGTTGCTGTGATCTGATTGCTTATGAGGAGTGACTTTATATGGTTATATATTTTATAGATAGCCTTAGATTAGCGTTTACCAGTGACATCGCTAGGCCTATTTTAGGGGTGCTGAAGCCCCCCTAAAAATTTTGTATTATTTTATTAAAAATAATAATAATATATGTCTTTTTTGCAAAAAATGCCGACATGCCAGAATACGAGTTTAAATAAATAGTCATATAAATGGTCATTTTTCACTAAAATATGATCATAAATCTGTCAGTTTCCCCTTACTTTATAGTGTAAGGTACAGAGAGCCCCTTCAGTGCGTCGTTATCCAATCCATTCCACTTGCTCATAAAGAGAATGCCCACATCACTGAAAATCCAGTCCACGTTTTCCCTGTGACCTTGTTTGCCGACAGTACCTGCGGCACATGTGTATCTTTCATTGACTGTATAAAACACTGGACAAACCTTCCGTGACATCACCCATTGGTTTCTGCATGAGTGAAAGTGAAGCCTCAGAAATCTCGTCCTGGGCGCAGCCATTAGCATGCGCGTGACTCCGCCAAGAGCCCGCCTAAAGGACGAACAACCAAATATGAGAAAAGAGGCGGGGGCCGTAGGACGGACAGCACACCCATTCAGCTAATAGCCCCTGGCTATTCGTCACAGGCTGTCAATCAATGGAAAATTACTGAATTTTAAGCTTAAATATAAAATAAACAAAGGAGTTATAAAAAAATTCACCCCCCTCAGAGTTTTCATGAGATGATAGAGAAGCTGTAGACAAAAACATTTGCTGTTTTATACAAAAAAAAGAGAAACTGCCATGTAAAATAATGGCATTTTAATTTTCAACAATGTGCCTTGGACGTGCCAGTGTGCCTTGGAATGTTTTTGAAGAAGACTTGTACTGGATAATGAAACCCATACAAACATGATTTTTGAAAATTTTATCGATTAGAAGCATGCTAATGACTTGTTAAGGCCTCAGGATTAAAAGTTTAGGACTTTGGCTTTAAGACTTGCCTGTCTTTGATTGGGACTTGACTCAGGACCTGAAAGCGAAGACTTAAGTTGGTAATTCTGAAATGTGAACTGAATTTGAAGCATTGCTTTAGGTCTCCATTTAGACCCTCCTCCTGCCCTTGGAGCTTCTTCAAAGACAAAACCCTATGCTTATGCTATACATGTGTCATCACATTACTAACGTCACTATAAAAGGGCCAGAAATAAGTTACACAAAGTCTATATCTTCTTCGTTTTCCTCCTCTTCCTCTTCCTTCTCTTGCCCCTATGGTTGCCATCTGACTTCAAATGATAGTAGTATTACTAAGCTGCTGTGGATATCATGCATTTATACTTGTACCACAGTGTGAATCAATAATCAGTAATGAATTGGTGGCAGTGGATTTTGTTATCCTACTGTCCTACTGTCCTACCTTCCTCAGTTTTGATAAAAGTATGCTTTTCTATAAAAGTAATCCAACAGTTACTTATCATTTTTGAGCAATTTTATCAATTAGATGATTGTCAAAAAAAATGAATAGACAGTTTTCTCAAATAATATATGTGAATTACACTTTGAAATGGTAATACTTTGATTTTAGTAGGTGTCATGTTAAAGCAATGAGTTAAGTTCAATAAGCAAATAATCTTTAGTGTATGCATCCTATATCAACGCAGTTGAGAAAAAATGTTAGAGTTTTGAAAAACATGCATTTGAATCCTCTGTTGTGAATTTTGTGTAAGAGTTCTGAATGACAAATAACATCAAGGTTCTGAAACCAGTGCCAAAGCAACTGTAAAAAAAAGCTGTTTACAGGCAATTGAAAGGCTAGTAGCATTAGCTAGTTAAGTCTCTTAAGCTGATGTTACACCTGTTCTGAAGTCAGCCACCTGTTGCTATCTCCTTGTGGAGTCTCTGGTTTTACTTCAGTTTTTTTCAGTTTATGTAAATTGTCCTCAAATTTACTAATTTTCTCCTCTCTCTTTCTAGTTTAAATGCACTTTGAAAACACTTCACATAAAGGTAAAGGTCATTCAAATAATAAATTTAGTGCATGCAAATACATTAACAGAGAAACTCCCTATGCAGCTGTTGATTCAACAAGTAACTCTACGGATTAAACATTGACTTTTGACTCGAACCTATGAATTATACATGCTAAGCATTGCATGAGTGCCCATGTTGAGTAGAAACAATGCAAGGAACTACCAGAAGCTGTTTAGTGTCCGAGGAAGTATAGTGGAAAAGCAGGAGGATGTGCAGATGACAAAAGGCTGTGGGCAGTTTCACTTTGTTTATATTCACTGACACTGGAACGATGTTTGTGCGTATGTGTGTGTCTGTGTCTGTGTGTGTGTGTCTGTGTGTGTGTGTGTGTGCGTGATGAGATTTAGTCTGAGAATGTTATTAAAACTTGTCAAAGCAGGAA
>JAQNCA010043766.1:0-12372 GCA_029783725.1 Acanthurus tractus | reverse complement strand
ATCAAGAGTACACAAAATAAACATCAAGATGAGATGACACCAACAGACACAAAACTTAAAATAATCATAATAATGATGTGAGAAGAATGAGAGTCAATATAGTGTTACAGACGTTCACAGTCTTCATTGCTTTTTTGTTGTCAAATAAAGAAACTGTCCTGATGTATTGCTCCATTTCCTTTATAAGAAAAAAAACCACACACACACAGAAAGAGTGAAAGAGAGGAAGAGAGAGAGAAAGAGCATGGTGGTAAAGTTAGTGATAGAGTGATAAACCCAGTAATACCTGCTTAAGGGCTCTTTGAAAGGAACAGACCCATAAGAACCTGCTCCTTTCAGAGTGTCATTATTCCCATAGTGTGAGCGCAGGTGAGCATGCATGTGTTTTGAAGCTCACACAGAGTGGTGGGGAGGTGGAGTCTGGCAGCTTGAGTGAGTGGGATTCTTTTACTATAGCGCTGTAAGTCAGAGTTGCTATTATTATTAATGGGAAACACTGACAAGACAAAATAAGGGCACACTTGCAAAGTGGAGTGTGGAAAGTAATATTTTTTTACAGAACCTTAAATATATTATTTTTGTGATCCCTGAAATCTTAATTAAAATCTAAATTTGATTGATTATATAGCCCCACCACATACTGTATGAATTAAACGAGTGTGGCCACACCTACACTAGGTGTCCCTGTTTGCATTTTTCTTGTGTTCCCTCCTTCTGGAAGCTGTGGCTTCTTTGGGTTGTGTCATTCCTTTGTTATATTGACTTCTTAAAGTTTCTTTTGATGAAATTAATCTTCTTTTCTTTCTCAGCTGCCAAATGATGTTGTTCCAACTGTCGGTCACTGCTGGATGAAGCTCTCCTCTCCACTCTGCCTTCCAGTAACATGGCCCAGTCACAGTCTCTCCACACAAAAGCTGCTGTTGCTGCTTCAACCTCTGTGGATCATCAGGACATAGCTGATCGTCTCAACACAAACACCTTTCTCATCATTTACCATGACAGAGATCACTTCCATCTGATGAGAGAAGAAAAGAGACACCAGAAGTCATAATTGAGTGTTTATAGAGACTCCTTCATCAGCTGTCAGTCAGTGATGCAGCTCATCCACAGACACTGATGCTACAACACTTTGATGAATGAGGATCGCTGTCTCCGTACATCTTGTGATGCTGTCAGCTGGAATCCAGCTTTATTTCCTGAACACAACAACAGTCATCTCCTCTGACTATTCTCCTCTCATAGCTTCTTTGAGCAAAGTAGCAACTAAATAGGTCAAAGGTCTACAAGAAAAAGGGACACTTTGCTTTGATTCAAACTGTGCTTATTACAATACAGCTGAAACCAGCATGGACTGAATCCAACACTCTACTGACCTCAAAGTCTCCAGTCTGCAGCTTGGACTCTTCTCAAGATCAGACAGCAGCTTCACTCCTGAATCCTGCAGCTTGTTGTCACTCAGTTCAAGCTCTCTCAGATGGGAGGGGTTGGACTTCAGAGCTGAGGCCAGAGAAGCACAGCTGATCTCTGACAAACTGCAGCTTCTCAGTCTGAACAAAGACAAAATGGTGGAGATTAAAATCAATTTGTAATCCAGTCAGACTTGTTCAGGTTTTAAATGTGGAGCTCAATATTACCGTATCCTTATCAATGAGCTTTTCCACTAGATTCACACAGTGCCTTTGTCATTTTGTTAATGCCACTCAAATGGAATAAGATGCTGATCCTTAGAACAGCTGCATTTGGGAATGTGCTTTAACCTCTGTGTGTGTGTGTGTGTGTGTGTGTATGCGCACATGTTTAAATCATTTCAAGGATAAATATCGTAAATGAGACATTATTTATGGATTTGTACAACACAAAAAAACAAACAAAAACAACTGTATGAACACTAATTATGCAAAACCATAAACTATGTTTCAATTGTTAGTTAAACATACAAGTAACAGAAAGTCAGTGAACTGACCTCAGAGTCTCCAGTCTGCAGTTTGGACTCTCCAGAAAATCACACAGAAGCTTCACTCCTGAATCCTGCAGCTTGTTTAAGTTCATCTCCAATTCTTTCAGATGGGAAGGGTTGGTCTTCAGAGCTGAGGCCAGAGAGCCACAGCTGATCTCTGACAAACTGCAGCTCCACAACCTGAATAAAGAAAAAAAGATATAACATTCGAGGACAACATTACTGTGGGGAAAAGTGAAGCAAAGTATTCTATAATATTTATTTAGGAAAAAAATTATTTTTATTCCAGCCGATATAAATGGCATTAATATTGTCAGGAAAGCAAAGATGCAAACTTCCAACATTCAAACTATTTGAGTTTCAGCTTTAAAGATCTCGCAGTATCTCTAACTCCACTGAAGCAAGAATCACACTTACAGCCTGTAGCTTTTACAAATGTGAGTGAAACTGGTCTAGTGTGGCTTCATTATTACTTGGCTCTTTTATGTAAGATGTTTTACGCTGCTGTCTGCCAAGATTTTTTCAGAAAAGAGATTTGGAATCTCAGTGGATTTTTTTCCTGATACCATATAGAATAAATAAAAAAAATATAATAAAACAAATTCATGAAATTGTTGGGAAAATTAAATTCTAAATACTTTGCTAATGTCTGATAGCTGACAAAGAGATTATTGATTCGGTATTATTTATTTATGTTTTTTCTCATGTTACGGCCTCTCTCAACAAAGACGAAAATGGCTCAGAGGCTGCAACATATAAAGGATGCCAGAAACATTTTTGTTTAACAGATTAGATATTTTTATTTGGTAAACTGAAATATGGGCATCATCATTTTTTATCAGCACCATGGACCTAAGGGGAGGAAAACAGCCAAAGAAATAAACTCAGGTTATAAAACAAACCAAATAAGGGACTGGAGACCCCGGCCAAAAGGAACAAAAGAAGAAAAGACGACTGAGCCAACCCAGCGTAGGACCTGGTGTCTTTCCCCCTCTCTACCTCGTGGGCAGATCTAACTAAAATTGAAACAAAACCGAAAACAGGACTACCAAAAGTCTCCAGCCCAAGCTTAAACAACAAATCCCCACCATCAAAACCATCAAAACCATCAAACCCGCTTCGGTTGCCCGCCCGTCGCTCCACCTTATATACCTGCTCTGGATGACAAATAAAAATCAGCTGGTTAATGCAGAGCGGAAAACGGAGCAAGGAGGCAAGAGAGAATATGAGAGAGAGAGAGACACGGCAGCAGCGAAACAGCAGCACAGTCACCACAACAACAACAAAGAAAGAAATGCGCGATACCATCACACAGGCACACGTAACATCTCATATTTTATGTAAACAAATAAACAGTGAGGAATATCAAAATAAAATCAAGTAATCAAGTATTTGGAAAGTTCTCAGTGAAATATGGAAGAAGATTTTTCTTGCTCTATGAAGGTTTGAAATGTGCCACTCAACACTGGTCTGACCACAGAAATGAATCAAACTACTGAAGAAGATAACAGAAATTAAAATAAGGACACTCACTGTAAATCAGTATGGCATCAGGTTTACGTCTGCAGTTGACTGTTAACACAACTTTACACATCATATTAATTTCAGTGCAGCAGCGAAAATGGTGCCTGACCTCAGAGTCTCCAGCCTGCAGTTTGGACTCTCCAGAAAATCACACAGCAGCTTCACTCCTGAATCCTGCAAGTTGTTATAACTTAGGTTCAGCTCTCTCAGATGGGAGGGGTTGGACTTCAGAGCTGAGACCAGAGAAGCACAGCTGATCTCCAACAAACTGCAGACCCACAATCTGAATGAAGAAGAAATGATAGAGATAAAAATACATTTATAATCAAAGCATGTGTTCAGGTTTTAAATGTGGAGCTCAACCTTACTGTGTCCTAACTGATGAGGCTTTCCTTAAAGTGGGTGGCTTGCCATTGAATTTTTGTGCCTTATCATTATGCCAGCCTTCTACTCACATCATCGACACGTCAGCACAACATTCAAACGACTTTTCATCTCAACACAGATTAAAGGCATGCTGCTGATCAAAGTCAACTGAGAAAAAAAGTGTGAATTCTGACTCTTCTGACTATTCTGACTCTGAAACAGCTGTATCTAGGAATGTCCTTTGACCTCTGCTACCCCTTTTCCATTGAGCTGGTCCCACGGCTGGTTCAAAGCCAGGGCCTATTTTGCACCAATTCTTTGCTTTTCAACAGCCTAAGCAACAACCAGCCCGTCCATGTACTTCTGCTGCTCTTGGGGAAAAACATTTATGCTGCCCCTCCATACCTCTATTCCAACAAGCGCCAGTATGCTGGAAGCATTAAGTTTGCATGCTGGAGTTCCTAAAGTGTCAACAGTATCTAAGAACGCATCATTCAATATGCAGACATTTTACAGATTTATATACAAAACCTTAGAATTAGGCTTAGGTTTAGGTTAAGATAAGGGTTGTGGTTAAGCATTGAGATTTTATGGTTAAGGTTGGGTAAGGGGTTAGGAAAAGCATTATGTCGATGACCATCCTCACGACTACAGTTTTACAAGTATGTGTGTGTGAGTGTGTTTGTGTGAGAAGTTTGTCACCTGAAGGATAAATGTGAATAATCGGACATGACTTGTAAAAAAAAAAACGCACTCAGAATGAACAGGAAAAATAACAGAAACCAAAGAAAATCTTATACTTCATCCAGTACACTTCATCATTTAAAATCAAATATTAGTTTAGAAGATCTTTTGTATACAGATGTGACAATTTACATGATCTTGATACAAAAATTACATACTCTAAATGCAATTTCAGGGTGAACTACAACAATTACTGGCTTACTATTTTTTACAGTTTCCTTCAGGAACAGTAGACTTTTGTGACTGTGGACTAAATTTGTACAACAAACTTGAAAAAAAGGCCAAGTAAAATTTTTACAAATGTATGAACAACAATTACGTAAAACCATAAACTACGTGTGAATTGTTAGTTAAACATACAAGTAACAGAGAGTCAGTGAACTGACCTCAGAGTCTCCAGTCTGCAGTTTGTACTCTCCAGAAAATCACACAGCAGCTTCACTCCTGAATCCTGCAGGTTGTTGTCACTCAGTTCAAGCTCTTTGATGTGGGAGGGGTTGGACCTCAGAGCTGAGGCCAGAGAAGCACAGCTGACCTCTGACAAACTGCATCTCCACAATCTGAATAAAGAAAAAAAGTTTAGAAAACTGAATCTCCAGACAGCTGAACCCAACAGATGCATGTTCAAATCTGCAAAATAGAAAATGGAAGAACAGTTCTCATTTAAGGAGACCTCTTGTGCTTTTCCCACTTTTCAGACACATAAATAGTGTCCTTTTTTATGTCTGGTAGTCATGAAAGACAATGTCAAAGTGTCATTTCATGAGGTAGGTAGTTTTTAAATGAGTCTCTGTGGGCACATGCAGAAGTTTCAGCTTCACCCTGAATGCTCAGGTTTTGGCATTTCTTTTTAAATTTCTCAAACTCTGATGTCCGTATTTTCGGAATTTCCTCATACAGTCAATCGCTCAAGCACTCAAGTGCGCAGCGTCATTCCCTCCCACTCCAAACAAAAAAAACATAACAAAAACACAGAAACTGATTAAAGATTTACCTCGAGATCCAAGTTTCTAAAGATTCAAAATATGTCAGGAGGAATTTTGAGTAAATGTGAGCCAAAGACATCTACGATCTTTCTTTAAGAAATAGTGAGATCATAAAATCAAAGCATCTTCAGTTTAAATTCTTCAGTCAGTGAAAGCATCATATTACTTGGCTCTTTTATATGAACTGTTTTATGTTGCTGTCTTTGCCAGGACTCTCTCAAAAAGAGATTTAGAATCTCAGTGGTGATATTCCTGATAAAACATAGAACAAACAATAATAAAAGAGAGCTTCATGAAAATGTCAGGAAAAGATGGGTCTAAAGGGTGCACCTTCCTTGTGTATTTTCTGTGGCCCATAAATGCATGGGACTGCTTCCCCTGGATATAGCCTGTAATAGAGTGGCTGGTACATGAACTGTGATTCTGAATTCATCCAGAGTTTACCTAGAGGTGTTGTATATGCCCAAAAAATTTTAAGATTATTTGATCAGGACCTTTTTCTTGCAGCCCACAAGTCCTAAATTCAGGTGAACCACATGTGTTAACACAAGAGACAACTGTCTGGAGCAAGGGAGTTAGCATGTCGATGAAGTGTATATCCTAAGATTGGCATGATGGGAAAAATATGAATGTCCAGGGAGGAACGGGGAGAGTGAATTCAAACAACCACAGCATCACTCTTTCGTTTATTTGTTGGATACAACCATGCAGGTTAAGTATGTGGTGGGAGGTTTAGAGTGGATTATTCAGAGTAGATTTTCTTCCTCTATCAAGGTTTGAAATGTGGAGCTCAACATTGTTCTGCCAAAGTCAATAAACTAAACCACCAAAGAGGAAAATAGACTTTAGCATAAAGGTACTCAGTGTGAATCAGTATAATATCAGCCTTATTTATGCAGTTTACTGTTGTGGTGGAAATTTTGTCTTCTTCATGCTAATGCCTTTTGTTTTATTCTTTGTGTGTGTTTGTCAGTGTATGACCCTTGTATTCCCTTTTTTGTAAACATCTGTCTTGTGCAACATTAACAATAGATTTAGATTCACTTTAATCTTGCCTTCAAAAACAGTTCATTGACTGTATAACACATACAGTCGATTACCTTAGATGTTACATACTCGATTGCAACAGGTATGTTCCAATGTAATCAAGGGAACAGGAAAGCTCAAGAATGCTTCAATTTATTTCTCATTATCTTGTCATCTGAGTGTAGGTATAAAGACGCGCTGTATTCAATGTTCTGGACACAAACTCTGAGCTCTGAGCCTGAGGTTGCGCCTTCTCTATAGAGAATAAACTCTCATGCACAACCATCTTGCCTACAGGACAAGGTAATAAGCCTCCTCAGTGATACGACCACCCATGAGACTCTGAAACGGGATCCCACCAACATCTACAAGACAAAGGTAATAAACTTACTAAAGGTAATAAACAGCAGGAAAAAGATGGATGGATCGACCGGCCACTCTATTACAAACTATATCCAGGGGAAGCAGTCCCATGCATTTATTGGCTACCAAAAATACACAAGGAAGGTGCACCCCTTAGACCCATCAGCAGCGGCATCAACTCAGTCACTTACAATGTGGCAAAATATTTGACCATAATCCTAGCTCCCCTTTTTAGCAACACTACTAACCACATCAGAAATTCACAGGACTTTGCACATAACATCAAGGACATCACACTGGACCCAGAGGAAACCATGGTTTTCTTTGATGTCACATCACTTTTTACTAGCATTCCGACCACAGAGGAGGTCCAAGCAGTAAGAAAACAACTTTTACAGGACAGCACATTGGAGGTCAGAACTAAACTTACCCCTGACCACATCTGTTCCTCACTGGATCTCTGCTTTAGTACCACCTATTTCCAGTTCAGAGACCACCACTACGGACAGAAACATGGATGTGCCATGGGCTCCCTTGTGTCTCCCATAGTGGCTAACCTGTACTTGGAGGAAGTGGAGACAAAGGCCCTAGCCTCTTTCTGTGGAGCAGCAATAAGTCACTGGTTTAGGTATGTGGATGACACCTGGGTCAAAGTCCGGACACATGAAACAGAGGTCTTCACAGACCAAATCAACACAGTAGACAGCAACATCAAGTTCACTCGTGAGGTTTCCAAGGACAACATCTTGGCCTTTTTGGATTGTGCAGTACACTTGGAGGCAGACAGGAGTCTCAACGTTGAAGTGTACTGGAAACCCACACATATGGATCAATATCTATTCTTTTATTCCCACCATCCTCTGTAGCACAAGCTGGGTGTCATCAGAACCTTCAACCTAAGAGTGTTCCGACAAGGGAGGAAGGAAGGAAAGGAAAAGGAAAAGACCCACATTTGAGAAGCCCTTACAACCTGTGGATACCGAAGTGGGCCTTTTAAAGAACAAGAAGAGAAAGGTTACGGAGCATGAAAGGAAAGAGAGACGCAAGAACATAGTAATCCCTTACATTGCAGATGTATCCAAAAAACTTAAGAGAATCTTTGACAAACACTACATTCCAGTTCATTACAAGCCTGGAAACACTCAAAGGGT
Source organism: Acanthurus tractus (assembly GCA_029783725.1). NCBI lineage: Eukaryota > Metazoa > Chordata > Actinopteri > Acanthuriformes > Acanthuridae > Acanthurus > Acanthurus tractus. Next base: position 4,255 of record JAQNCA010043766.1, on the reverse strand, counting down.
TAGGAACTGGTTCATCCTCAGGACAAAAAAAACAAGAGTTTTTGAAATTGAAGAAGCTACTTGGATGAGAAGTGAAACATCTTCCCTAAAACTCAACACAGTCCAGTTGCCTTGTTTTTGAATCTTCAAGATCTCGTGCACAAAGCCATTCAGTCTTGTTTGCTGACTCCCAAGTAGAGTGACTACAATTGCCACAGCACTGTGAACACAAATTTCACATCATATTAATCTCAACATAGAGGTAACAAATTGTGTCTAACCTCAGAATCTCCAGTTTGCAGTTTGGACACTCCAGAAAATCACACAGCAGCTTCACTCCTGAATCCTGCAGCTTGTTGTCATTAAGCTCCAGCTCTCTCAGATGGGAGGGGTTGGTCTTCAGAGCTGAGACCAACGAGGCACAGTTGATCTCTGACAAACTGCAGCCCTTCAATCTGAATAAAGAAGTAGTGATGGAGATTAAAATCCAATCAGTCAGATGTGTTCAGGTTTTAAATGTGGAGCTCAACATTACTATGTCCTACTCAATGAGCTTTTCCCATGAGTATAGTAACTTAGTCACTGTGTCATTGTGGATCATTATCATGTCAGCCCAACATTCACATGCTTATTTATGTCAAGACATGTTAACAACATGCTGCTGATATCAGTCAACTGAGGAAAAAGATGTGAAATACTATATTAGATTAAGGAGAAAAGCTTGTTGTTCCCCAGGAAATAGCCTGTACAAGGCCATGGCCTGATATAGTTATGTGGTCTAGGAGTAGAATGAGAGTCTATTTCATAGAGCTGACAGGTCCTTGGGAAGATTCAGTAGAAAAAGCATATGAGAGGAAAAAGCTTAAGTATGTAGAGTGTTGGGTCACATGGAGCTCCAACTATGTTGCGCTGAATAATGTGGGATTGGCTATCTAAAGTAAATATAGAATTTAATTTACATTAAACCTACTTCAAGGCACCACCATTAGAAAGGGAAATGATAGCCAACCATTTAATCAGTCTCATAAAAGTACTAACTATCAATTTGGAACTATGATTGTTATTTAATTTAATAATTATAAGCAAGTCCTAATCAACTGTTAGTAAGAATTGAAGGATTTGGAGTTCTGCAGCGTAGAGGTTGGCAACATTAACTTTTGTACAGATTAAACAGAAAAAACAACTGACTTTTATTTAACAAATATCAATCAAAATACACAATATCTAAATTGAAAGCATATGCACTATTTACACATGTGTCTGTATGTGTGCGTGTGTGTGTCTGATGGGCAAAAACAACATGTCTGACTCAAAATGGTGGTTAAGACTAACGGACGGAAGATTATGGCCAACAACACACGGCTCGTAAGGGAGGTTACAGGTGTCTTTTTTAAGGCTCAATGCATGTAAACTAAAAGGTGCCAGTTTAAGAGAAGGGGGTTTAGTTTCACACAGGTTACTCACATGCAAGTTTCAGGATGTGCTACTAGTCTTGTATGTGTATGAAACGTGCAACTAAACTTGCAATGATATTCTTGGATGTTTTCTTGAGCTTTATGTCTACGCTTGGTTATTGTAACAATGAAAATGGTTGAATAATTCTCTGCTTAGCTGTGCTGTCTTATGCTAGGCTATGCCCAGTTACGTTACCCAGTCTTTTGAAAGGATGGATGTCCTTTCTGGTGCTATGCTGTGTTAAGTCCATTAAGCTGGCCCTCTGAACCCTGGGTCTATAAAGACCCCTGATGGCTCCTTTGTTCCTAGTTAGCAGCTAGCGGCTAACTTTGGTTGGTGATTCCCGTTGCTTCTAAGTCTCAGCTGGCAAACCTTGTGTCTTGACCGCTGGTGCCAACTAAGCTTGCTGACTCCTGGCTAGTGCTGGGCAATTCTTGCTAAAATATGAATCTCGATTTTCTCCACAAAGATTGAGATCTACCATTCTCACACGATTTTTTTCCACATTTTTTTAATTTTCTTTAAACTGTATTGAAAATTTTTTGAACATTAATAAAATTAAAAGGAGGAACAAGAAGCCTTAGTCAACTGCTGAGGCTTAAAAAGGCACATACATCATACCTTAAAACTGAATCTTTGTAAATAAAACAAAATCAACAAAAATAAATAGATAAATAACCATCTTTTACTGTTATTATATGTGTGTGCAATATGGTATAACATGCAACGTAAACAAGATCAAGATCACTCAAAATGTAAACTTAAAAATAAGGTGCAGTACTCACTGAATCAACTGATTAACTAAAATATTGCAGTACTGATTTTTCTGAATATAAATGCAGAACATAAACTTAGAGCTTGACTGCATAAAAAAAAAGAAGAAAAACTTAGCCCAAGCCTAGCCAACACTATCCATCTACTGCACACTAAGCAGAGTTCCACATGCTGGAAGAATGCGGTCCTTTTTTCGGCTCGAGAACTTCACTGGCACTCCCGCTGGCTTGGCCACATTCGTGGTGGCCGTCGTCTTCACTGCCTTCAATGTTCAATTGGTCATTTCTCTCTTTGGTCCGTCGCCAACTGCACTTGACTGCGCCGAGTGCTCGCTGCTATTGCTGCTAATAAAGCTAATGTGCTAATCAAGTGCGGTAAGTGAGTGTCGGGTGTCGGGTTGTCATAGCATAGGGGACCTTGCTGCATGAGGAGACGGACAGAACACAATCCGAATCCTTTGTTTAATCAATAGCTTATTTTTGCCTTACAGAAGAAGCATTCACAAGCAAAATAAAATTCAGAATGCAGCGTTACATCATAGAATCACCGCAGTTCGATCTTATCAGGAATGAGATCGCACAAGCGTCTGAATCTAGATCGAGGGTCTATATTCGATTTATCGCCCAGCACTACTCCTGGCTGATCCTTTAGCAGGCTCTTGTGTCCCTGCTCTTGTGTCGCTGCTCTTGGTGAGGAGGAGTGCAGCAGCAGTCTGCATCGAGTAGGACTGCTGTAGAGGTTGTCTGAGTCCTCGGCCCTGTCAGGCTTCAGAGGAGGAGGGAGCTGAGCTCCTCTGGAGAGGCTTTTATTGTCTGTGTTCACACCTAGGGGTGAAATCTGGGAGACTCTGGGAAGTTGAGTTTACTGCCCGTTATTTGAGTTGCTGAGGGTCTCAGACTCAGACCAGATTGCCCACTAAGGTGTGGCCTGCAAGGCCTTTCTTTTTCCCATGCACATGGTGTAATCCCAACAAGAGTTAGGGACAGAGGCAGAGCAGCAAGGATGGAAAGTTAGGATTCGTCCAGTGGAAGTAGGATGTAGAGGATTCGTAGCAAGGTCTGTTGTCCCTTTGTTGAGGGATTTAGGAGGAAGGGAATGTGAGGAAAATACTGAAGAAAATGTCAGATGAGGCTGTAAGATCCAGTCAGTGGATTTGAATTAGAAGTAGTAATAGTAGCTCGGGGCCCAGCAGGGGGAGCACTTAGGGTAGACAGACTTTTGAGAGAAACAGGGAAGAAATCCAGGATGTGGAAGTGTAGTTAAGTGGAGGGTGTGACCTGTGTTGGCCTGTATTGTCTTATATTGGCTTGTATTGTCTCTTTGTCTGTGATTGTATGACTGTTTAGGTGAGTTTGTTTGCTGAATCTGCTAGTGTTTCTTGTCTTGACTCCACCTCCTGCACCCTCTATACTTTCATTACCCTCTACCCGAACCAGGGTCAGAAACACTGGTTAAAGGAGGTTCCCACCCGATGACCCCAAAGACATGTTAAGTATCACTGCTCATTGGTCTATATAGTTATCTTTAGGGCATGTAGGGCAGGTCGCAAGGTTGTTGTTAAGTTTAGTGGATTATTCACGGAATCCGGTCCATTTTTTGTAGCACAAGTTTCTTGTGTTTTCTTTGAATTGATCCTTTAACTGCTTTGACCTGTGTGTGTGTATTTGTGTGTGTGAATGTGGGTGTCCTCTGAAGCATAAATATCAATAATCAGATGTTATTTCTGAAAACACATTGAAATAACAAAAATCCAAATAAAAACTTCTATTTCATCAGGTAAATTTATAATTTTAATCAAATATTAATTCAGAAGATCTTCTTTATACAGATGTGACCAGTTACCAAAAAGTGATAAAAAATGGATCAATTTAAAAATTGGCAATGAATATTTTCTACAGATTCCTCCAGAAACAAAAGTCATTTGTGGCTGCTGACTAAATTAGGACAAACTTGAAAATGCTTATCAAAAAATTTTACCAGTGTATGAACAACAATTACGTAAAACCATAAACTACTTGCTAATTGTAAGTTAAACATACAAGTAACA
>JAQNCA010043462.1:0-12397 GCA_029783725.1 Acanthurus tractus | reverse complement strand
TCTGACTGGCTGGTGGAGATCCCTGGTTTTATCCTCTGTGGAGGTGTTCCAAAGACAATGGTATCTAATGATGGTAATCATTCACCATAATTCAATCATCATTTTTTAACCTGAAGCTAATTGTGCTTGTCTAGTTTGGGCTTTTTCAAGGGCCTCCAAGGCAGACTTTCAGTCTGGCCTTGTCTCTGGACTCGCTACCGGCAGAGGAAAGAGAATCATAGTGAGGCAGCATAAACAGAGTTTTGGGCTGATCGCCTGCCACACCACTCACCCTTAATCTCCAAAGGGCAGGTGATGATGTCCCTCACTTTTCTGGCCACCCGCTCTTTTGTTAGTGATGCCACTCTCAATAAGCACAGTTGACTCTGGCTGCGCCAACAACACAATATTCCAGTTCTCCTGTTCCGCCAATTTATCAATAAGTAGAGCCTTGAGCTCTTTTTTTAACAGTTGTTTAGAGTATGTGATGCTGCAGTGACTCACTATTTGGGCCAAATCATCCTTTCATCAATTATCAATCTGGCTAAGAGATAGGTTGAACAGGAACAAATTTTGGTCAAATGGAGACATGACAAATACACTCCAATTAACTCAGTAACTCAGCTGCCCACAATGTCCCTCCTCCCATTCTGTGAAATACTCTAAACTACTTGCAACATTAAATGTGGGATTGCTTTAAGAAACATTTCCCAGACAAGCTCCCATTTATGTTACAACTCAGCTCTTAGGGGAAAGAAAAGGAAGCAACATAGGCCAGATGGAATTGGCTTGTTAAAGTTGGTAATAACAAAAAGAGGTGAGACAAAACTACACCAGATGCTGTTTAAAAAAATAAAGAAATATCACCAACTCTTGAAAAAAACGGCTGTCTATCTGAAACGGGTTCAAACAAGAAAATAAAGCCTCACTATGCTGATTAGTGATTTCAAACAAAACACGGTGGAACAGCACCTATAAATCTAGAGTGTCTGAACATCAGTCTCGTAAATATTAATATGGGATGAGTATCTAAAATTTTAGGCAAGCAGGTAGAGCTGGCAGCTGCTGTGACTGTTGAAGTTGTCCAGTTGTTTTCCTAGGACCAGGAAGGCAGAGCTGTCAATTGAAATCACCAATCAGTAACTAGACACGGCACATCTATTTAGCATACACTTTGTAACCATAATACATAGGTGTGAAGGAGAGGCACAGATAAGGTTCCGTAACACATCTTGGTGAAAAAAAAGAGATTTACTGCGTGTTGCTGCAAAGACATTATTACCTACTCAAGTATGAGACCCATATCAGATGAATGCTGTGTTTAACTGAAATGGAAACCTAGCCAAAACAGTGTTTGCTTACAGTAGCCTTTAGGGTGTGCAATGCATGAGTTTCCTTATTGGCATGTCACTTTGCTTAGAGTGGAAGTCTTAATCACCATATGAAATTTGGGACAGATTGGGTAAGAAATTGAAAAGTAACAAAATGTCCTTTGTCTTGGCAAAACATCAATATTAACCAAGCCATTGCAGTAACACTGATGTATAAGACCAGGACTTGGAGTATTTCATCATCAATGTGTTTGGGGTTATCTCACAAACTGTGAGATTTATCTGATCCAACCCTCTTGGAAAAGCACATGAAAGTCAAAAGCATGTCATTTTTTGTGGCCGGAGGGTTGCACTCAAACCATGACAAAATATAGACGGGTTTTGTGGTTCAAAGCGGGATTCCTAACAAAAAGTAAAGTTTGAAGCATACTTGACAATGTCTGTGAATGTAATAATTTTTTTTTTCCATGGCAAAATGCTGAAAATGGCTGCCACACCATGGCCCCACCATTAAACAAAAACAAAAGCTTTTGAAAACTTTTTATCACAAAGATGGTATGAGTGTATAAGATAAATTTCAAGTCAGTCTAATAAAATCTTTAGGAGGGGTTTGTTAGAATACAACATGTGGAAATAGCAATAAATGTGTAACAATTGCACAATAAATTCAACATGGCTGACTTCTTGTTGGGTTAAGGTCATAGCTTAAGAAGGTTTCTTTGTAAGTCTTTACAAGACACATGAGCCTACAAAATTTTGTATCTGCAGGTGAAAGAAACTGCAAGGGCCCCCACAGGACTCCCCAAGGGACATGGTCGAACGCCTTCTCCAAGTCCAGCCGCAGCCGCACCCCACTTGTCCCGTCAGTACCTGTCTGCTGCCTCAGGAGTCCCACAGGCCAAAAAGGCCCGAAAGGACTCCTTCTTCAGCTTGAAGGCATCCCTCACCGCCAGTGTCCACCAACGGGTACGGGTATTGCCGCCACAACAGGCACCAACCACCTTATGGCCGAGCAGCGATCGGCCGCCTCAACAATGGGGGCACGGAACATAGCCCACTCGGACTCGATGTACCCCGCCTCCCCCGGAACATGGTTGCAGCTCTCCCGGAGGTGGGAGTTAAAGCTCCTTCTGACAGGAGACTCTGCCAGACGTTCCCAGCAGACCCTCACAATACGTTTGGGTCTGCCAGGTCTGACTGGCATCCTCCCCCACCATCGGAGCCAACTCACCACCAGGTGGTGATCAGTTCTTCACCTGAGTGTCCAAGACATGCAGCCGCAAGTCTGACGACACGACTATGAAGTTGATCATCGAACTGCAGCCTAGGGTGTCCTGGTGCCAAGTGCACATATGGACACCCTTATGCTTGAACATGGCGCTCATTATAGACAATCTGTGATGAGAACAGAAGTCCAATAACAAATCACCATTAGGGTTCAGGGGCTGTTTCTCCCAATCACGCCCCTCCAGGTCTCACTGTCATTGCCAACATGAGCGTTGAAGTCCCCAAGCAGAATGAGGAAATCCCCAGAAAGAGCACTCTCCAGCACTCCCTCTAAGGACTTCAAAAAGGGTGGATACTCTGAACTGCTGTTTTGGACCATAGGCACAAACAACAGTCAGGATCCGGCGGAGGGAGGCTACCCCCTCGTCTACTGGGTAAACTCCAACTCCAATCCTCAGACTGGATTACAAGGGAAAAATCAAATAAAAACTCAAAAAGTAGTCAAATCAGAAAACAAGAACTGATAAAATGCAATTTATTATTCTCTTAACTCTGTTTAACGCCACCATTTTACAACATGTATCAAGTAGTATATTGACATAATAATATGTATTTTCATACACTTATTTTATTTATTAATTTATTTTTTGTCTGCATTTGTACTCATAGTTTGAGACAACATTGGGTATCAACTTTTTATGTGACCTATTTGGTAAAGTCAAGATATCAATTAAAAAAATGAATTTAAAATGTTAAAGGTGATCACAGCGTATAAAAGTTAATTAAAAACTTAAATCTATGCATAGGTTCTTACTGCCTGCTGTCACCTGCTGGTCATTTTTTAATTCCTTTCTCAGTTACAAGTTTGTTGACTGGTCAGTAGACTCAGTGTTCATAAGAAATTGACAATCAGAGGTCTCCAATTTTAAAATAAAAACACTTAATGAATGCTCAGTGTTCAATACCCCCCCCCCCCCCCCTCCCAAACACACACGCACCAATACACACACACACCATTTAAAGCACTCGTAATCCAGATTTGGTAAAGTGGAAGAAATCAGATCAGTATCATTTTTATCAGGATTACCCCTTTTGAACAACCAGGCCCAGGTGATTTCCAACCCCTTCTTCATCCTTGTACATCTGAAGATTTTGTCTCTATACCTCATTTAAACTATTACATGTTTGAACATTGCTTCAATTCTACAATAATCCTTTTAGACAGTCTAACCTCAAAAACTGATAGGCCTATCCAAAAACTTTTCCTGGTTGTACAAATGCCATGTATCTTAAAGGTAGGTTTTCCCTGTAAATTGTAACCTCCCTCACAATCACTGAACAATTTCTGTTTATTTCTTTGTAGTAGATTATTTTTAGCTTTAAACATTATTTGTACCCTCTGATATTTAACTGTGTCATTAAATTGTAAATTTTAGTAATTTCGACTGTAAGAATAGTGAGTTTGTGTGTTCCTGATTTGGATTCCTTAGAGGGAGTGCTGGAGAACCCTCCTTCTGGGGATTCCCTCGTCCTGCTAAGGGCCTTTAACGCCCACGTTGGCAATGACAGTGAGACCTGGAGCATAAGGGTGTCCATATTTGCACTTGGCACCAGGACACCCTAGGTTTGATAGTGCAGTTTGATAATCGACTTCATAGTCGTGTCGTCGGATTTGCTGCCACGTCTTGGACACTTGGGTGAAGAGAGGGGCAAAGCTGTCAACTGACCACCACCTGGTGGTGAGGTAACTCTGATGGTGGGGAATGATGCCAGTCAGACCTGGCAGACCCAAACGTATTGTGAGGGTCTGCTGGGAACGTCTGGCAGATTCTCCCATCAGAAGGAGCTTCAACTCCCACCTCCGGGAGAGCTTCAACCATGTTCCGGGGGAGGCGGGGTACATCGAGTCCGAGTGGGCTATGTTCTGTGCCTCTATTGTTGAGGCGGCCAATCGCTGCTCGGCCATAAGGTGGTTGGTGCCTGTTGTGGCGGCAATACCCGTACCCGTTGGTGGACACTGGCGGTGAGGGATGCCTTCAAGCTGAAGAAGGAGTCCTTTCGGGCCTTTTTGGCCTGTGGGACTCCTGAGGCAGCATACAGGTACTAACAAGACAAGTGGGATGCAGCTTTGACGGTCGCCGCAGTAAAAACACGGACATGGGAGGAGTTCGGTGAGGCCATGGGGAACGGCTTCCGGACAGCTTTAAAGAGGTTCTAGATGACCATCAGGCATCTCAGGAGGGGGAAGCGGTGCACTGTAAACACTGTGCTCAGTGGGGACGGTGTGCTGCTTACCTCTACCCGGGACTTTTTGGATTAGTAGAAGGAATACTTTGAAGACCTCCTCAATCCCACCGACACGCCTTCCTTTGAGGAAGCCGCGCCTGGGAACACGGGAGTATGGGGCAGAGGTTGCCGAGGTGGTTAAAAAGCTCCTCGGTGGCAGGGTCCCGGGGATGGATGAGATCAGCCCAGAGTTCCTTAAGGCCCTGGATGTTGTGGGGCTGTCATGGTTGACATGCCTCTGTAACATTGCGTGGACATCGGGGGCAGTGCCTCTGGATTGGCAGACCGGGTGGTGGTCCCTCTTTTTAAGAAGGGGGACCAGAGGATGTGTTCCAACTACAGGGGGGTCAAACTCCTCAGCCTCCCTGGTAGGGTCTATTCAGGGGAGACAAGGGTCTGCTGGGTAGTCGAACCTCGTATTCAGGAGGTGCAATTTGGTTTTTGTCCTGGCTTTGGGACTATGGACCAGCTCTACACCCTAAGCAGGGTCCTCGAGGGTGCATGGGAGTTCGCCCAACCAGTCCACGTGTGTTTTGTGGACTTGGAGATGGCGTTCGACCATGTCCCTTGGGGAGTCCAGTGGGGGGTTTGCTGGGATTATGGGGTGTCAGACCCCCTATTACAGGCCATCTGTTCCCTGTGCGACCGGTGCCAGAGTTTGGTCCGCATTGCCCTCATTAAATTGGACTCGTTTCCATTGAGAGTTGGACTCTGCCAGGGCTGCCCTTTGTCACCGATTCTGTTCATAATTTTTATGGACACGGACAGTAAAAACACGGACATGGGAGGAGTTCGGTGAGGCCATGGGGAACGGCTTCCGGACAGCTTTAAAGAGGTTCTAGATGACCATCAGGCATCTCAGGAGGGGGAAGCGGTGCACTGTAAACACTGTGCTCAGTGGGGACGGTGTGCTGCTTACCTCTACCCGGGACTTTTTGGATTAGTAGAAGGAATACTTTGAAGACCTCCTCAATCCCACCGACACGCCTTCCTTTGAGGAAGCCGCGCCTGGGAACACGGGAGTATGGGGCAGAGGTTGCCGAGGTGGTTAAAAAGCTCCTCGGTGGCAGGGTCCCGGGGATGGATGAGATCAGCCCAGAGTTCCTTAAGGCCCTGGATGTTGTGGGGCTGTCATGGTTGACATGCCTCTGTAACATTGCGTGGACATCGGGGGCAGTGCCTCTGGATTGGCAGACCGGGTGGTGGTCCCTCTTTTTAAGAAGGGGGACCAGAGGATGTGTTCCAACTACAGGGGGGTCAAACTCCTCAGCCTCCCTGGTAGGGTCTATTCAGGGGAGACAAGGGTCTGCTGGGTAGTCGAACCTCGTATTCAGGAGGTGCAATTTGGTTTTTGTCCTGGCTTTGGGACTATGGACCAGCTCTACACCCTAAGCAGGGTCCTCGAGGGTGCATGGGAGTTCGCCCAACCAGTCCACGTGTGTTTTGTGGACTTGGAGATGGCGTTCGACCATGTCCCTTGGGGAGTCCAGTGGGGGGTTTGCTGGGATTATGGGGTGTCAGACCCCCTATTACAGGCCATCTGTTCCCTGTGCGACCGGTGCCAGAGTTTGGTCCGCATTGCCCTCATTAAATTGGACTCGTTTCCATTGAGAGTTGGACTCTGCCAGGGCTGCCCTTTGTCACCGATTCTGTTCATAATTTTTATGGACAGAATTTCTAGGCGCATTCAGGGCATTGAGGGGGTCCAGTTTGGTGACCTCAGGATTGGGTCACTTTTTGCAGATGATGTGGTCCCGTTGGCTTCATCAGGCCGTGACCTTCAACTCTCACTGGATCGGTTTGCAGCTGGGTGTGAAGTGGCCGGGTTGAGAGTCAGCACCTCCAAATCTGAGTCTATGGTTCTCAGCCAGAAAAACGGTGGAATGCCCTCTACGGGTCAGGGATGAGATCCTGCCCCAAGTGGAGGAGTTTAAGTATCTCCGGGTCTTGTTCACGAGTGAGGGCAGGATGGAGTGGGAGATCGACAGGCGGATCGGTTTAGGGTTAGGGTTAGATCCGTCGTGGTGAAGAGTGAGCTGAGCTGAAAGGCAAAGTTCTCTGTTTACCGTTCGATCTTCATTCCTGCCTTCACCAATGGTCATGAGCTTTGGGTAGTGACCGAAAGAACACGATCGGTACAAGCGGCCGAAATGAGCTTCCTCCGTAGGGTGGCTGGGCTCTCCTTTAGAGATAGGGTGAAAAGCTCGGTCATCCGGGAGAGTAGAACTGCTGCTCCTTTGCATTGAGAGGAGCCAGATGGGGTGGCTCAGGCATCTAATTAGGATGCCTCCCGGACGCCTCCCTGGTGAGGTGTTCAGGGCAGATCCCACTGGTAGGAGACCCCAGGGCAGATCCAGGACATGCTGGAGAAACTATGTCTCGGCTGGCCTGGGAACAGCCTGAAGTAGCTGGAGTGAGGGAAGTCTGGGCTTCCCTGCTTAGGCTGCTGTCCCCGTGACCCAACCCTGGATAAGCGGAGAAAATGGATGGATGAATGGATGTTTCTGAGGGACACCTCACTCAATGTCTAAATATGATGAGGAGCAATCACCCAAATTCACAAACTGCTGTCTCCCTATGTTTAAAAATACTTTTCATTTACTATAGGTTCCTAAGCTTGAACTTGATGCTCTATATATGCTACTGACATTGATATTTTTATTTTTAACCCTTCACATTTAAATTGTTGAGCATTCAAGTAGATTACCAACCGCAGTTGTAATTCCATCCAAAACCCTGAAGTCAAAAGATTTATCAACAGCTTTCTCCTGCTCCACTGATGAAGGAGGAGGAGTGGCATGCCTCAATGTTATTACAGTCCAACTTGCACCCATTGGGCTGTAGGATATCAGCCACCTTTTGCTCCACGGAGCTAGCATCATGTTCACTTGACTCCTCTCCTTTGTCAGTGGTCACAGCCTGAGCAAATGACCTGGGTTTTAATTTGAGACCAGTGACGATCACATCATTGATTTTTGTGTACTGATGCAGGTCCAAGACTCTGCTTTTCAGGTGGGCTGACTGTTTGTCTTTCTCTGCATTTTGGATGCGTAGAGCCTTCATCCTCTTGACCAGCTTCAGGATACTTCACTGCTGTAACCTGACAGCAGAAATCTCCTTTGATAGGAAGTTGAGCAACTTTCGAATGTCTTCAACTTTCTCAGCCATCTAGGTTTTCTTCTGTCCCATGAAGCCAGTTGTTATAGCTCAGACAGCTGTTTCCCAGGTCTGCTGTGAGTACTGCCAGCTGTTCGTATAACAGCTAGTCAGACGGCAGCCAGGGGTCTCAGCAGATAGTCCAAAGTCCTTGATCCAGAATCAGAGACCAAAAAGTCCAGAAGAAGATCAAAACTAAGAACAAACACACAGAACTACAACAAACTAACTGACAGGAAGGTCATCAATGGTTGTTTAAGAGCTCAGACAGACAAAAGCGGCATTGTTAATAAATGCATATGGCAGGATTTTTTTTTTTTAATTACAGGAAACTGAAGATAGAGGTAAATGTAACCCATGATCCAAGTAAAGTGGCAGCAGCAGTTATATATTCTACAAAACTCTTATCTAATCTTAGATTTGGTTTCTGGATAAAATTCTTTTCTCAACCCTCTAAATACAGATGCTGTCATTCCAACTTTTAGAGAAGTGACCAACTTTAAAGTAAATATGATTCATTCTTTTCTAAATAGTTTAAGGTGAAAGGATATATTTGGACACTACATTGATCATCATCAGTAAGAGGAGTTTTCCAGTTCCTGGTTCCTAACACTGCTATAAGCATATCATTGCTCAAATCAGAGGATCACACAGTCAATGGTAACGACAGACCTACTGGTGTATTAAAAAATTGCAGAAAATTGAATTTCGGGACAGATCTAAACTCATCTCAACACAGGTTCTTTTCATTGCATCTTATGCATGTAATGTTTTGAAAGCATCATTCCACAGAAATAGCTAATTGTTTCCTTTTGGAAAATATTTAGGGTAAGTTGGACAAGGATGAAGTGGTAGAAGCTGTTTTTCTTGGTTTAAAGGAAGCTTTTGATTTGAAATTTTAATTTTTCCCCTGATGTCACAGGATGAATAAATTGTACCTAACAAACACCAAACACCACAGTGTACCATGTGTTCATGTGGAACGTAACATTTCACAAATGATTAACAAACCTGTGGGTGTGCCCCAGGATTCAATTTCGGGTCCTCAGATACATAACACAGTCATATATTTACATGCTACAAACAAGAGGCAAACTACTAAAGAGCTCTCAGCTTCAATGGTCAATATTTCTAATTAATCAGCAAATTTGTGTCTGGACCGCAATGTCAATAAAACTATATGTATGGGGTTTTTTTTCGAAGTCTGCAAATAGAAATTCAGATCCTGATGCTACAGTAGAAGGGAGAACTCTTTCAGTTGTGCAAGAGCTCAAATTTTGAGAATAATAATTTATAACTCACATTTAGAAGACAACAAAGTTGTGAACAGAATTAAATTCCACTTGACAAATTTAAGACACATCAAGAATAATTTTACTACAGAGGCCTCAAAGTTGTACAACAGTGCCATGATTATCTCACACATAAACTACTGTCTCTCCAGCTAGACACAGATAGGATTACAATCAGTTAAGACACTTTAGAAACAGACTTTGAAAACATTGGATTAAGTTAAATTCATATCACCATTGTAAAATCTTAGCTAAGTATGGTTTCTTACACTGGAAACAACAAACATGATCAAGTTTGCAGATGTTTTACTTGTATTTAAATATTTCATGGCATGGCTCCCCCTCCTCCTCTTTATAAATTCATTCAACAAAGTCTAAACTCACCTACTAGATCAACTACAAGAGGGGACTGTAAAATACCATGTAGAAAAAGTGCTTTTGGACAGTCAGCCTTTTCCTCTTGAGCAGCACATACCTGAAATACCGTACCCACAGAATTAAGAAACATCACAACCCTAAACTCTTCTGCAAATCTATAAAACAGAGGTTTTTGGAAAATCAAATATGCTGCAATAATCTGGGATACTGTAATACGATTGTCGGGGGGTTTTGTGACAGTGGGGTGTGCAAGTGTGTGTGTAAGTGTGCTTGTGTGCGCATGCGCATACTTGTGCGTGTGTGTGTTTATGTTTAGATGATAATCCAAGATGGTGTCAGTGGCTACTCAACAAAGAAGTTGAGAAGAAAAATGGACAATATGCTTCCATATCCTAAACAATACGATCTATCTTTTGACCAAAGGAGGGTGAGTGCAGGTGTAGATGTCTGTGTGGGTTAGTAACAGAGAAAGGTAACAAAGAGGAGAGCAAATGCTCAGAATTGGTGCCATGTTCAACAATTATGGATGGACACAGTATGTGCCTTCTATCCCTCAGTATTTGATGGATAAGTCGCTGCTTGTCTACCGTCCACAGATCATTGTTCCAGATAGAAATGTCATGTGTTGTTAACACAAACAGAATGACACAAAGTCCATTGGTGTGGAACACACAGTCAGTGTAACATGCTGAAAGCATAAACAAGCAAAGGACATTACACAGCACTAACTAACCCTAACCCTAACCCTTTTAACTAAACAAATAAATTCCACCGGCATTAAGCATAAATCACACTTAACTCTCCCTGCCCACAAAAGGCGCTTTGGGCCGTGAGCACACATCCTGCATTTGCATGGCATCTGTATCGGTTGCATGTCCGCTTATTTATTTTGCGCCCATTAAAACAGATTAGAGCAGCCACACAGCACATAGGAGTGAGCCACACATCAACACTTTTGCCCAGGAGATTCGCCAATATTTTTTAGGCAAGACAAAAGCATCTCTTTGCTAAAATAGATGGAGAAATAACCTCTTCTCAGGCATACTAACATAATATCAGAAATTTCCACTTTATTTTTTAACATCTTCCGTGTTAAAACATCCTCCATACATTTTTGAATGTGGCCCAAAACAGCTTCAGCGTACTCGCTTGCAATTGTGACCTGACCTCAGTACACACAAAGTAGTCCTGTAATGCTAACATGACTCCTTTCAGACAGACCCTCACCTGTTTCAAAGAGTGCTCTGTTCTGGTCAGCAGTGTGTCAGCGTGTGAAGCAGGAAGGACCCAAATGCAGACAACAGACTCCCACTTTTACTATAGAAAAGCGAGCTTTATTGGAAAAATTGACAAAGCTGAAGTATACCCTTCAAGGTTCAAGATCTTCGAATCTCAAGGAACTAAGAAAACCCATGGACAGACAAGAACTCACCGCGCTCACAGGAAAGTCACAAACTTCACAAAACAATTCAGCAAAGACAAAGGGGAACACAGAGACTGCATACACAAGGGCACAAATGGAAACAGGTGGGGCAATCAACACAGGTGAAACACATTAGGGCAGACACAAAGGGCAGGAAGTAAACACAACGACAACACAAGGGGAGACAGGACTATCAAAATAAAACAGGAAGTCACAAGACAGGAGCACGAACCAAAAATCCAACAGAACCCAAAAGACCATTTAACATGACACAGTGGTCTCTATGCATACACATATTTAGGCGAAACAAGAAATACAATAATGACAAGAATGTGGCAACATCGATATAATATCAGAAATAGAAAAGAAATAAATATTCCCTTGGTTAGACATTTCATTTTACATGGTCTACAGGCACTTAAGATAGCAGGCATTCAAAGCAATTCTCTTTACACAAACAAAGAATGGAAAAAGTATGAAAGAATATGGATTTATTGGTTAAAAACAATTAAACCATTTGGATTAAATATTTGATACAATTAAAACCTCATTAGAATCTAATTAGAAACTCCATTCCCACCTTTGCAAGCTTCCACCTCGTCAAAAACTACCAAACTTTAGGGACATGAGTGAGAAGCAATCAATTTCTATTTCCAATCGGAAACCTTTTACTTATACCTAACCCTTTCCCCATCCCAATTTCAACCCCACTCCCAACTCCTAAATTTAACCACATTTCCCATGCCTAATCCCGACCCCCTCCCCCATTCCAACCCTAATCCTAATTCCAATCCTAACCCCAACCACATTCCCTTTACCTAATCCCAACCCATTCCCCACCACAATCCTAATCCTAACCCCACTCCCAATCCCTAACCTCAACCACAATCCCTTTACCTAATCCCAACCCTTCCCCAATCCCACTCCTTTCCCCCATCCAAATTCCAATTCCCCTTCTAACCCCTCCCCAAATTTAAACCCTGAACTTAACCATTTTATTTATCTAATTCCAGCCCTATTGTATTTACTTATTTATTTTCTTATTTTTAAATTAATTTGAATAAACATAAAATTATGAGTATGAAAACAATTAAAACCATATAGAAACACATTTTTTATTATAAATATAAACACATATTTTTTATAAAAAGTATAATTTTTTATTATAGGTGGTGTTCTACCATTCTGAAGTTAAATGGGTCTGTGGAAACAGGAAGTGTCCGTCTAATATCCGTTAGAACTTAGTGTAAACATGGCATGTATTTTTTCTCTAAGAGGGTGTTTATTTTAAAAGGTAACATCAGATTGTTCTTATAGTATCAGTG
>JAQNCA010043180.1:0-12420 GCA_029783725.1 Acanthurus tractus | reverse complement strand
AGTCTGGGCTTCCCTGCTTAGGCTGCTGCCCCCGCGACCCGACCCCGGATAAGCGGAAGAGGATGGATGGATGGATGTCACAAGATTCAAATATATTGATTTACCATGAATAGATTCTATCCAGTTGTTTAGTTAAAATATCAAGTGTAAGTAGCAGCTGAGGCAAGTTAAACGAGTCCATTACAAACAAAAACTTTATCCTCAGCAGAGCATTAGTGTATGAGACTGACTATGAAACCAGCAGCATGTGCTTTCTTGAAGAACACTTATGTTTGTCTCCTGTTTCCTTTAGCAGTCAGAAAGAGACCAGCACTATTCCACACCAGAGGGTGTTGGTACTTGAAGCTGTTCGGTAAAAACAAAACAAAACAAAAAAAAAACATTAAAAGAACTTGTGCACAGCAACAGAAATAACTGTTTAGCTGACAGCTACACTTAAACTAACACAATAACTCAGATAAATCACATGTGTGGACTACAAAGGAGGCCACAGTTTTTTGATGTTCTTTTAAATGGCCTTTCACTTATGCTGCTCTCTATCACCCAGACTGACAGACTTTGCTAATTGGTACATCCACACAGTGCCCTCTTACATAGTTACACCTATAATGTCTAAAGAATAAATATGCATTCTGAGAGACAGATGCATAAACATGACTTTTTTCCATCTCAAACAAATGTCTAATTTCAATTCATGTTTGGCACTTCTTTGACATATCTGCACTTGGCTTTTTTGTAATTTTTTTTGCCAACAAAAATAACAAAAAAAACATTATGTATCTTAGTTAAAGCATAGCTACTTACATATTTAATGACTACATGTTAGTGAACTATGCTCATTGAGCTAACCAAAACTACATCATAAAAGTAGCAATAGAAATAAAAAACAAGCAATGAACAAACAAATGGCTTGTTGGACAGTGTTCATTAATTACAATTTGGATATTGTGTCTTTTGTACAAATTGGCTTTTTTTGGCTACTGTAGTGTAAAGTTCTGTCCAGGGGTGGGTAGTACAAATTAGCCTTGGTCATGAGTCTGATGTCAAAGAAAGTTTCTACCTTGGCTTTGGCTACTTCTTCAATGAAATGCATATGCTGATATAAGGTAAGGAAGCTAGTAGCAAGCCCTTTTCTCTTTGTCAGGGTAAAAACTATGTTACCAAGTATGTACTTGAACCACAGATTTGAGCTGTTATCACAGCTGTGATCAAGCTGTAATGCAGGAGATATTTTTAAGGGGTTATTTGAGGAGATTACGGATTAAGAGTAGCAAAGGAGGAACATATCCATTTCTACATGAATCCATAATATGCTTGTATTTTTGGTTCTGGTTTTATTTTACTGAGTACTGGATTTCTCTATTTGACATCTTTTTGGTAGTTGACTTGGAGCCCAAGCTAGTAAAAACACAGGATGCAAGTTCAGACTATACTACAACAAAGTGATCAGGTTACATCTCTCTGTCTCCCTTCTCTGCTTTGCAAGAAATTACGACTTTTACCAAAATCTGTTACAATGGATATTGTTAGATTTTAAAATATCTGATGGTCCTTAAACAGCCATGTGTGATGAATCCATTCATCACAAAAGCCACATGTATGCTTAAGAGAGGGATTCTTTTTAAGATAATTTTATATTTTCAAAAAAAACCCCACAATTTGACCAATCACATCTTCAAAAGCAATTTGCCTTTAGACCTTAGGGCAACTGAGTAATACTTAACGATTTTCATGCCAGCAGCAGTCATGTGACCAAATTTTAGTGAAAAGTTGACTGAGTTCAATACTCAAAAATGTCACAACAGCAAAAATCACTGTAAGTCTATTCCACAGATAGTTGTTACTGTGTCCTTTTCCATATAAACCCCTACATGTAAATACCTAAATGAATCTTTGTCTCTCAGTTCTGATTCATTGTCTTGACTTTTTTCACATTTTGCACTGATTATGGGTTAAAAACAAAAGCTTGGTTACATGGTTGAACCACTGTGGAAATGAGGAAAAACAGTAATTCATGCACTTCACTGCAGATATGAGTACCACAAGCCTGTTTTCCTATGAGCAAAATTGACTATTAGCTTGAATAAGACTGAGGGAGACATCAATCGTACTTACAGAAAGATACAGGGAGCTATAGGAGACTTTATGAGTTTCCTCTCCAAAGCAGGGTGTCATTACTCAAGCCATGCCAGTGCTGATCTCAGCCACAACACTGTTTTTCCCATTAAATGAGGAGCAAAATAAAGACAACTCACAGTCATTCTCCTGCTGATAAGGTTCTTGTGTGGGTGCTGCTAAGTGAAAAGTTATTTAAAGGCCACTTTAAGGCGCTGATGAATGTTTTTTTTTAATTTCACTTTAAAAGTAGGGCAGAAAACTAATTTTTATCTAACAAAAAACCTTTCCTTGGCAGCTGGTGACTCAAAGAACTGGAAAACACATAAGAAGAAAAGCAACCCATAGATTCTGCTCTTTTGCACAATTAAAATATTTACCTCTATTGTCTTATGTCAGAGAGAAAATTAAGATGTAAAATAATTGTTTGCAAAATGTTCTGAGGTTATATATTTGTTTAATCTTGTTGCTTCGTATAAACAATACAGGCCTTATACTAATGTATCTATTGTGCATCATATTTAGTGACTATATTAATTTTTGTGTGCAGGACAAAATCCCGATTTAGACAATAAAAAATTACCCAAATTACAAACTGTACGTGACAGAGGATATTAAAAAGGATAGTTATGCAAGGAAGATAGCTTTTAAGCAAAAGGACTTGACCAAGCTGACAGCTGGATAAGAACTTAATAAAGAAACTCAGGGAGGCAAAACATGCAGACAGACAGCTTAATTTAATGCAAGACTCTTGGACACAATAACAAGGTTGACAGGATTGCCATCCTCCAATAAACCTATCGTGACAGATAATGAAATGATGTTGGCAATTGAACTTAACGGCTTCATTTGCATTCGGAGTCTGTCACCAATAAATCTGATAAATGTGCTGCTTTACTCAAAAATTTTATTTCCCAGAGTAATGATAGGATAATGAATACTGGTGATGAAGTAAAACATATTTTTTAGCCTCTTAATCCAAGTAAATCCATGAGCCCCTTTTGTTGTTAAAGTTTTTGCCACAGAATTGGGCCCAAGTTTTCAACAGATTGCTTGCGATCCTCATACCACTCCACAAGTTTGGTTGACAACCCATATAAAACCTCTCCCCAGAAAGAAAAATCCCAAAGAGCATAATGATTACTGGCCAATAGCACTTACATCTGTTATCATAAAATCACTGGAAAAAATAATGGTCTATCATCTTAACAAAGCCATACGTGACTCACAGGATCCCTTTCAGTTTGCTTAGAGGTTGCAGTACGGAGGATGCAGTTGACACCCTTGTACATCTCATCTCAAACATCTTGACAACCCAAAATGTTTTGCTAGAGGTCTCTTTCTAGATTTTTCAGCTGCTTTCAATACCATTCAACCAGGCTTACTTATCAGGTCAACCCATGTGTTATACATTTTTACCACACTTTTGTCACTGCCAGAATTCAGCTTGTAAAGGTAAATGTTACACTCTCCTCTCTCATCTAAATCAATTTTGGTGCTGATTGAGGACTGCTTTAGCTTGACTGTATTGGTCACTTTCTACATGGCAGACTGTCCTACTGACACACCTAACCAGTTTCTGAACCACCACCCATCCTCCCAGCCTCAGTACTCACCTGCTGTCACCGTAAGACACATGACTGCACAGTCTACCTCCTCCCTCACTGTCACCGCCATGGACCCCCACTGGCCAGCCCAACACTCAACTCAATGTACATCTCTGCTGTGCCCCCTCACCATGTACTTACCAGCGTTTGAATTCTCCTCGTGCTTTTTGTCACGCCAGCTTCTCCACAAGTTGTCACCAGAGCTCCACCACTTCCTCCTCATCAGCTCCCCCATTCTTCTTACCTTCTACCTTCTAAATAAATCCCTTGGTGTGTGGTTTTGGGTCCTGAAATCATTGGTATCACCACAAAAATTCATAAACAGATTTATTCTTTTTATAGATTACAGTCCTTCGGTGGTAGCAGCCAGATTCTTTCTCTTTTTTTACATATGTAACTCAGAGTGTCCTGTTATACTGTGGCACAGCTCAGTTCAACAGCTTGTTTGTATCTCTTAAAACAAAGTTTGCAATCAAATGTAAATCTTTGCCAAGATTATTGGCCAGCCTGTACAGGCTGTTGCACACTCCTTTAAAGCAGTCCAGAGAGCATGCATTGACTTGCTAATAGTATATTGTCTGCCTTTGCACTTTCTAAATGGAGAATACCAACTGTTGCCCTCCATGTGTCACAATCCGTTAATTCAGTAGTTTTAGTTTAGTTAATTTTTAAGTTGTGTGTCAAGTTTGCTTTTTGTATATACCCTTGTTTCATTGTTTCCTGTTTAATTTGGTAAATCCTGTTCTCTGTCTTGCTACCCATGTCCTGTCAATTTTCCCTCCTTTTGTAATTACCTGCCCTGCCCTTGTGTGTTTCACCTGTGTTGACTGCCCCACCTGTGTTTCATCCTTTTAGCATGTATATAGTCTCTGTGTTTCCCCTTTGTCTTTGTCAGATCTTCTGTTGTGCTATGTCTTCTGTCATCAATCCTCTGTGCTTTCATCATGCCTTGGTCTTGTCACTGATCCTGTTCTCCTTGCATTTTTGGTACATAGCATTTGAGGTACTTTTGTCTTCTCTGATTTTTTTTCTGTTTTGTTAAATTTTGCATTGTGTTTGTTTTTTTGAATTATCAGCTTGATTTTCAATAAAGCTCACCTTTCATTAAATTAGTGCATTTTTTTTAACCTGCATTTGGGTCCTTAGTTTTTGTAATCCATGACACCATGAGGCACTTTAGAGTCCCAAAATTTAAGAGTAATAGACTGAACTCTTTTGTATACCAGTCGATATTAATGCTAGTTTAAAACTACTGCATCAGTGTTTTTGCCATCTTGTATCCAGTGGATATGTTTATCTTGTTGTGTTTCCTGGTTTTTGTGATATGTCTATATTTTATTTGTGTTTATATGTTATGTGTATCTTGAATGGAAATTGCCTCATGGATGCAAAAAAATGTCAGCTCCTAGCTAACGGAATAAAGCCATATCATATTCTATTGTATCTTATCAATTAGTACCAAGACATCCTAAGCATGTGGGGAACATTCAATTCAATTTTATTTGTATAGCATCAAATCACAACAAAGTTGTCTCAAGACACTTTATATATAGAGCATTGCAGGACCACACTCTTAAAGAACATTTATATTTAAATTTATAGGAGCCCAACAATTGAAAGCAATTCCCACATGAGCAAGCACTTGGCGACAGTGGCGTAGAAAAACTTCCATTTAACAGTATATTATCATTATTATTATTATTATTATTATTATTATTATTATTATTATTATTATTATCAACAATTGCTCTAAGCATCAAGCAGAGCCACAGCGACCTCAGTTCATGGGTATGTGCAAGATAAGAAAGCACAAAGGCTCCGGGGAAGGTGGTAAGTTAGTAAAAGACATGAATTGAGCATGGATGCAGGCTATATATGGAGAGAGATGAAAGAAAGGAGCTCAGTGTGTCATGGAGTCCCCCAGCAGCCTAAGCCTATTTAGCAGCATACCTAGGGGCTGGTCCAAGGTGAGCATGAGCCAACCCTAACTATAAGCTTTATCAAAAAGGAAGGTTTTAAGCCTACTCTTAAATGTGAGGAGGATGTCTGCCTCCCGGACTGAAATTGGAAGATTGTTCCACAGGAGAGGAGCTTGATAACTGAAGGCTCTGGCTCCCGATCTACTTTTAGAGACTTTTGGAACCACCAGTAGGTCTACGTCCTGAGACCTTAATGGTCTAGTTGGATACTACGGTACTACGAGCTCTTTAAGATAAGGTAAGAAGAAGGATTCTATTCTAGATTTTACTGGTAGCTAGTGCAGAGAAGCTAATAGTGGAGTAATGTGATTTCTTATCCCAGTTATTGTCAGTACATATGCAGCGGCATTTTGGATCAATTGCAGACTCTTTCCAGACTTTATGGTGCCGGTCGATAGTAAGGAGTTGCAGTAGTCTAGTCTGGCGGTAACAAATACATATACTTATTTTTCTGCATCTTTTTGTGATAGGATATGCCTAATTTTTGCAATGTTATGGAGGTGAAATGAGGCAGTCCTTGAGATTTGTTTAGTATGAGAGTTGAGGGACATATCCTGATCAAAAATAACCCCAGCGGTACTGGAGGCTAAAGTAAAACCCTCTGGAGTATCTATACTATGGGATAATCTAATCTGATGTTGTTTAGGGCCAAGTTCTATAACTTTCTGTCTTATCTGAGTTTAGTAATAAAAAATTACAGGTCATCCAGGTCTTAACATCCTTAAGACGGGCTTGAATTTTACCTAATTGATTTGTTTCCTCTGGCTTAGTTGATAGATATAATTGGCTATCATCTGCATAACAGTGAAAGTTAACTGAGCACTTTCTAATAATATTGCCTGGGGGAAGCATATACAAGGTGAATAGTATTGGCCCAAGCACTGAGCCTTGCGAAACACTGTGACTAACTTTGCTGTTACAGAGGATTCATCATTAACATGCAAAAACTGAAAGCGATCCGAACCATTTTAATGCCAAAATTAAGCCAATTGAATGTTGCAGTCTCTGCAGAAAAACATGGTGGTCAAATGCAACACTAAGATCCAGCAGAATATGTACAGAGATAAGTCCTTTATCTGATGCCAACAAAAGATCATTAGTTACTTTTACCAGTGCTGTCTCTGTGCTATGATGTACTCTTAAGCCTGATTGAAATTCCTCGAAAAGGCCATTGTTATGCAAGAAATCCCACAATTGATTGGCAACTGTTTTCTCAAGAATCTTAGAGAGAAAGGGGAGGTTAGACTATATTTGGTTAAGAATCAAGAGTTGGCTTTTTAAGAAGAGGTTTGATAACAGCTACTTTAAAAGACACATACCCCGCTGATAAGGAAAGGAGAGAAGTGTCAACTAAGGGCAAACTCTCTATAAGCAGTCTAGTTGGGAAGGGATCTAGGAGACAAGTGGATGGTTTGGAAGAAGAAATTGTAGTAGTTAATTGTGGAAGGTCACTTGGAGAAAAGAAGCTTAAATGTACATCTTCTTTAACAGCTATTTTTGAGGTTTCCAAATTAGGGAATATATCGATGCCAGTGGAGGGCATAAGGTGAAAGATTTTGTCTCTTATAAATGTGATTTTATCACTAAAGAAGGTCAGAAAGTGATTACTGCTGAGTTATAAAGGAATATAAGGGTCGATAGAGTTATGACTCTTTGTCAGCCTGGCTGCAGTGCTGCAAAAAAACCTGGGGTTGTTCTTGTTAACCTCTATTAATGTAGAGTAATAGGCTGCTCTAGCAGTGCAAAGGGCATTCTTATACGTTTTAAGGCTATTTTGCCAGGCTAATCGGGATTCTTCCTAATTGGTGGAACGCCATTTTCTTTCCAATTTTTGTGATGCCTGCTTTAACTTTCATGTTTCAGTGTTATACCCCAGAGCTAGTTTCTTTTGTTTTACTAGCTTTCTTTTCAGAGGAGCAATAGAATCGAGCATCATACAAAAAGAACCTGCAGCACTATCAACCAGATGAACAATTTAGGAGGAACTGAAAGAAGCGTGGGAGTCATCATTGGCGTTAAGGTGTAACACTGAATGTAGGGCCAAAGGAATCGTTTCCTTAAATTTAGATACAGCACTTTCAGATAGGCATCTAGCATAATAATTTTTACCAACAATTTTCACCCAAGTTTTTTTATTAATCACTTATAGACTTCCAAAATACTGTGTAAAATTAATTTGGGAGTCTGCCGAACTGCTGTCAGCTATCTGCACTGACTACAACTTTTTAATCATCACAGGGGATTTTAACTTTCATTTAGACAATGATATGAACAGTAGAGCCAAAGAACTCTCTCCTCTACTTGACATTTTTGGCATCTTACAACATGTGAAAGAGCCCACACACACTCTAGCTCTGGTAATCTCTGAAGTAGTTGATATTTCCTCATTTGATGTTAAGGACTTGACTTTTTCTGATTTTTATGTGTGTTCTTTTAACAGATCATTTTAAATGTTCAGTTATCCTTTCTGTCTAGTGCAGAGACAGCTGATGAACGTCTGGATAAGTTTAGTTGGAAAATCTCAGATGTCATGGATGTTGTTGCTCCTATTAAACTAAGACAACCTTGAGCTGACAGAAAACACCATGGAGGTGTTTCAACCATACTCCTACTTTGAAGAAAGAAGAAGCTTACTAACCCCCCTTACTAGATAGCTCCAGAACTCCTCTTGAAAAATGCAATGAATTTGCTTGCTCTTACAGTGAAAAAATACAACCCATAAGGTCAAAAGCACAAATCAGCAAAATGATAAAATGATGTAACTCCAAAAGCCATCCAGGAATAAATCAACAGCCATGTCAGAATTTAATGCAGTTAACCAAAAAACTATGGAGGAAACGGTTCAGCAGTTTAAACCATCAACCCGTTGTCTTGACACAGTACCATCTGACTTTTCTAAAACTAATATGAAGTCTGTGTTATGGTTCTGATTTGGTTTGTGTGGTTTTGGCACTGACCTCTCTCTCCCTCTCCCTTTCCAGCAGGTCAGTGCAGAGAGGCGGGGGGTCAGTGAATCAGGAGCTAAGTAATGAGGCACACCTGCATTGCATTGGCAATTACCTGCACTATTTAAACCCACCATGCTCTGGCTTCGTCACGAGACAATTGCGGCCATGTCCGTGTGCCTGTCTACTTTGTGCCTGAAAATTCTTCCCCGTTATCGAGTTATTTTGTTTGTTAGTGATTGCTGTTCACTCTTGTCGATCTGCCAGTGAATTTTGTAGTCCTGGTATTTTTTGTTCTAGCTGTCGAGTAAGCCTAGGTTGCCAGTGAGTTTTGTTATCTTGGTCATTTTTGTTTCTAGCAGTGAGTAAGTCTAGTTTTTCCCTTCTGGTGATTTTCTGTTGTTACTTTTGCCGTTGTGGTTTTTTGTGTTTTTTTTGTAGTAAGAGATGTCTTCTCCGCTTTTTCCCCATCTGGGTGTTTTTTGTTGTTTTACTTTGTAAATAAAGACTCGTGTTTTTTGTACACCTCTGCATCCTTGTTCCTTGGTCCATTCCGTAGCAGTCTGTCCTTACTAATTTGAGGCAAATAATCAATTGCTCACTTCAGTCAGGCTGAAGTTTTATAGGTTCAGTTTACTAAAACTCCAAAAGTAGCAGCCGTTAAGCCACTCTTAAAAAGGAGAACACTGGATGCCTCAATTGTAACCAACTGTAGACCTATCTCAAACCTTCCATTCACAGCCAAGCTTGTTGAGAAAGTGTTTTTAATCAACTCAGCAATTTCTTTGACTTTAATGGACTTTCAATTTCAATGAAGTTTCTGACCTCATCACAGCACAGAATCAGCTCTTATTATAGTGCCAAATGATATAAGGTTTAACACTGACTCAGGCAAGGTGTCAGTTCTAATTTTATTGATACTCAATGCTGCATTCGACAATGTAGATCATAACATACTGTTGAACAGGTTGGAAACTTGAGCAGGACTCAGTGAAGCAGTCTTTTAATGGTTCAGGTC
This sequence comes from Acanthurus tractus, assembly GCA_029783725.1. NCBI lineage: Eukaryota > Metazoa > Chordata > Actinopteri > Acanthuriformes > Acanthuridae > Acanthurus > Acanthurus tractus. The sequence goes on along the minus strand of JAQNCA010043180.1, from coordinate 2,756 downwards.
CTACTTGGAGGAGCGTAGTTACGTTGTGACCATTGGAAGTTATGAGTCCCCGTGTAGCAACTCATAATGTAATAACCCCTCATAATGTAATAAGTTAAGTGTAATAAAAGTTCATAATGTAAAAATCCTGCTCATAATGTAATAAAATCATGAACATTTAAAGTAAACAGCTTTGCTCATAATGTAATAACAGTCCATAATGTAATAATACAAGGATATAAGAAAGTTTATTTGTCATTATACAACAAGATGTATTATGAAATTGTGAAAAAGGTGTTGTCTTATCATCATTTAACTCTCAAATAAAGGTGTAAATAAAGCAAAAGGCATGGGTTGTAGTACATTAATAAACCAAATTAGTGAAACTGAGTAGCCTATTATTTATTAGCAACTGTATTCTTACATTTTATTGATGTATTAAGTTGAGCAACTAGTTGGCATCCATGAGAGTTGTTTTGGGCCTTTGAGAACACCGTGCTCAACTCTAATGTCTGACTACTGCAGGTAAGCAGGACTTTTTGTGACCTCTAAAGTTCAATTAATATCATTGTTAAACCAAGCCATCCACAATTTTTGTTTAAATATTCTGTGTATTCAAATTTTTGTTAGCACAATTTTGTATGTTTTAGACAGCTGCTATTTGTTCTGTTTTAGCTAGCCACTATTTCTTGTGTTTTAGCTAGCAGCTATTTGTTCTGTTAAGGCTCTCAGCCATTTCTTGTGGGTTAAGATGTTGATTTTGTCTCCCGTGTTAGCTGAGCGATGTGCTATGGATTTTCTATCCACTTTTAGGGCATGCTTTCTCAGTAATCTTTTCCCTAAACTAAACCGGTACTTTTAACATGTTAATTGGAGGTTTTAATGCGTGGCTCAGCAGTTTCAATGCATACTCGCAGAAATTTTTGCATCTGTGACAAAAAACAAAAATGGACGCCTGACATTAAAAAGTGATTATTCATGTTTATGTACACAAATTAATAGATTAAATTTCATGAGTACGGTAAACCCTTGTTTATCGCGGGGGTTACGTTCCAAAAAGAACCCGCGATAGGTGAAATCCACGAAGTAGTCAGTTTTATTTTTTACAATTATTATATATGTTTTATGGCTGTAAAACCCCTCACAACACTTTATACACTTTCTCAGGCAGGAACTGACATATTCTCAAAGTTCAAATCTCAGGACGCAGAACACAATGCGCGCTCATACGCTGTAAAAAAAAGCATGCAAAATTGAAAATCCGCGAAGCCACGAAAGGTGAACCGCGTTATAACGAGGGTTCACTGTATTTCACAAACTACCATAAGATTTGGTTGTATTATTTGATATGTTAACTGAATTCCAATGTTGTTTGTTTTATGTACCTAGCAATATCAAGCACTTGTACTGTGCTGCAGGTGAAATCTCATGTAGAAGCCCTGTAGAGGGAAAAAATAAAATAAAAGATGCCCATCTACCTAACAGTGTTCAGTAAACCAAACAAAAAATGGGTTTTGTTGATATTTTTTTCATACTTTAATAGTGTGGCACGTAATCATCAAGCAAGTTTATTCTGCTCAGCTCTTTTTTCAGTACGCCATCAACCAGCAACATGTAGAGATTAACAAGGACCTTTGGTTGAGAATACTCTCTGTTATCAAATTATTTGTAGGGTTGCACATATACTATTTGTTAAAAATAAATCAATATTTGCATTGATCGAGTGATTCTGAATATAAAAAAAGTCTGCATACCTCACCTTTTGTTTCATTTACAGAAAAGGAACAATGAAAGTTGGCATTACAATTTTGGTGCTGTACACACTGGGCCTTTTGGTTAGTGACATTCAAAGCCATGGAAATCGAGTGATGGATGGTGAGACATATGATGTCATTGTTAAAGCACTGAGAGGAGAATTTCATATTCCTGTAAAAGAAAGAACAAGGGTCCAACGCTCTGCCCTTGTTCATCTCTGGAGGAATAAGCACTTGTTTGGGCTACCGGATGACAGCAAAAATTAATGTACAATGGGAAATTGGTTGCAAAAAAGACAAGCCTTAAAAAGGGGTATTGTGAAGACAGGGCTTGAAGAGACCAAGGGATGTGGTGCCAGAAAACTTAATGTGTACTTAAAGGATCAGTATTCCGGCATCAGTACAAGAAATGTGCAAAAGTATTGGACAGGTCCAGGCGCTATCATCTTTACAGAGCTACTTTTTGAAACAAGGCCCATCAGAGCTAAAACAGTCCAAGAGCGTCATCAAATCGAACTCCTCGACATGGGAAAATGAGCCGTCAAGCATAAAAACATTAGATATTGGTACATCCCAACCATCCTTGATGTATTCAGCAGATACATATGGCTATGCCCCCTGAAGAGCAAAGAGAGCAAAGGGGTTGCTAAACATCTCATTGAAATCTACACTGAACATGGCTCACCCAAGATTTTGCAGCACTATTGGAGCAAAGAATTCAAAGGTTCAGTCCAGAAGCTGATGGAATCCTATCAGGTCAAAGTCATTCAGAGCTCTCCATATCACCCCCAGAGCCAGGTTAAAGTTGAAAGAACACACCGGGTGCCACGTCGAAAAATCATCAAAAATCAAATTTCAATTGAGGAGGTTTTAACTGGGTAGCACATATGCCAGATTATCAGAATCAGAATCAGCTTTATTGGCCAAGTATGTTCATGATATACAGGGAATTTTGTTTCGGCAGGTGGTGTCACTCGTAGCATGAAGAGAAGCAAAATGCAAAAACAGAACCTAAACATAAAT